>SCLH01000892.1:81714-146277 GCA_004367855.1 Oikopleura vanhoeffeni
ACCAGTATAACACAGCAACTTCGTTTAGTAGAACGACTGATTTTCGCGAAAAATTTCCGTGAAATGACGTAATAATGAAATTTTCCCTTCTTTTTCTACAGATTAACCTACAAATTTGACGTGGTCGACGTAATAATGAAATTTTGCCGGATTTGCTGGGTCTTGCGATTTAAATGATCCAGTAGGATCTAAATTTTATGAGAAATATAAAAGTCATCCGTCCTAATATGGACCTGGCAAAACTTCCAGGAATGATGTCCGTCCTATCTAGATAAGAACCGTGGCAAACTATAACTAAAGATATTTCCACCTATAACTTGTGTACTATACGAACATGAACTATAATATTTCCCTGGGGTCTTTCGAAATGCAAATGTTACAGAAATGCACTTCGATCAAATCGTTTGTGATATCTCGTCGCTGTATCCGGATCCAATTTGTGAAAAAGTCTTATATGTGTGCGAGCACTATTGTCAGCATAATTCTTTTTCGCAAAGTAAAGCAAAAATTCCCATCCAAAACAGTTTTCATATCAGTGAATTCAGAATCTGAATAGGCTGTCGAACTTTTTTTGATATTTTTGTTCTCGTTCCTTACTGTTACAAACTAACTAATTTGGTTAAAATTTTTGGAGTGTTTTTTGAAAACTTCTGATAATATTTATGTATTTTTGTGTGAGCCCGCGTTAAACATAATTGCCAAAAAAAAACCATATTTCATGTAACAAGTTGTTACTAACAACTCGATTTTGAAGTACCAAAAGAGTAATATGAAAAAAAGTTTTTATTTTACATTTTCGAACTCAAAATGTGACAGAAGATTATATTTCGAAAGGTGATAAATGTAGAATATCATTTATAATTATAAATTATATATAAAATAAAAAACGGAAACCCTCAAAGTTCCAAAATATGAAAGAATCTTTAATTAATATTAATTGATATACTGTTAGGTAACTTTTTTTTTAGGCACTCAACCCCCCCTCTGGAGCAAAAAACCGTAGTAGGTATTCAAGAAACGGTTTTATGATCGTTTGCCAGCGTAAATTTAACCTCAATTTTTTTTATGGTTTTCAGAACCTTTTTATAAAAGTGCCGTTAAACAAGCACCAGGTGGTGTCTGGTGTCAAAAACGAAAAATGCCAAAAATTTTTTTTTCGAAAGTGACCCAAATAAGTATACTTTCATGTTGAACTGTATGATTAGTTCTCTCAAAACCGCCAATTACCGTGTTTTCTGACTGATTACCGAGTGAACCGGTAAAAGTCTGAAAACATAAAAAAACATTTGAGTTAAATTTTCGCTGGCTACACCGATGCAAAAACCGTTTCTTGATACCTACTAGGTTTTGCTCCAGAGGGGGGGGTTGACCTAAAAAAAAAGTGACCGTGTAATTAATGTACTCAGTAATTGGTTTAGTCTTGATCTTCAGATGAACTATTAAAAAACGGGCTTTAGATACAGAAAAAGAGTCCGTCTATTTATAGAGGCACATTACTGTTAATTGTTTGTGTTGCTGTTTTGAGCTTGAAAAAGAAGAAAAGTGAAGGAATAGATAGTCTTTTTTGTTTTTTAAACATTCAAAAACATTTTTAGAAGCCAGCCTGAATAAACATATCATCAGCTATGCAGATGTTTGATCAAATTGCTTGCCATGTATTTTCCGTAAATAATGGCTTTGAAGAGGTTGAATTCTGTTTACAAAAAGTGCTTCGCAAGATTCACACTGTGATTTCGCAAGTTCTGGGTCTGTTTTTCCATTGAACTCTCGTCATATGTCCGGTTATAATGTGTTGGCTTGTAACGGAATCTTCACAAAAAGTACAATTCTGAAACTGTTCGCAGAATACCGTGGACGTTTTTGACCGTGGTACCCAGTCCACCAGAGCTGGTAAAGCTCCCTTAATTTGGGCTGAAGAGCTTTATATTAAGTCGATACAGTGATATGGATTTGAAAGAAACAGGTAAAAAAGTTTCCCTGTCCGTTTAAAGTCTGGGCAATTTTTTTTTTCAGCTGTTCTTGAAAGTCAATGACAGAATTTTTACCCTTATTGACTTTGAAAATGCAAACAAAAATAGATTTATCAACGGAACAGGTAGGAACCGTCACCCTGTTAACGGGAAGACATTTTGCTATTCAATACTCAAGTATTTTCTTCATATAATTTCATTTTCCCTTCGCATTTAAGGGTGTGGTCGTCGCTGATTTTTGACAGTTTACGAAGCTATTTTGGATACTAGCAGAGCTTGATATCCCAAAAAACTTTTGCATCTTGAAGAAAACTCTTCACGGTGAATATAATTTAACGTAATTCTGATCAATCCCACCTTACGACGACACCTACGCTTTTAAAAAGCCTCCTAAAAAACGCCTAAAATACGCAATTTCTCCGCAATTTTCACCGTTTTTCATTATTTTTTTTGTCAGGCTCCAAAAAGCCTCATACATGTGGCATTAATTGTCATTTACCTCGAAATTTTTGCTTTTGGCGGAACAAACTGAAAAAAAAAAAGTAAAATTTTCCGAATTGGTCAGTTTGGGAGGCTCAGGCCAAAAGCTATCTCTCCACCAGTTTAGAAGATACAGTTTTTGTCTCATACTGCATCTGAAAGCACAGGCCTTGTTTAACAAAACATTAGAGAGTTTTTTTGAAATTTTGATTTGGCGTCTTTGGGGTCCATGTCAACTTTTCATTTGAATTTTGACAAAATTTAGAAACCAAATAAAATTTGACAAAATGCTTCAAAATTTTTTTTTCGTAATTTCAAACACCTTTAAGGATTTTGGTGCAATTTTTAACTTGGTAGCGTCAAAAGAAAAAAATTAGCGGACTTTCAATTTAAATCATAAATTAATCAATAATTGTTGTTTTCGTTTTTCGGCCGCCAAAAGCAAATTTCGAGGAAAGGGCGCTTTTGCATTATGTGTAGGCTTCTCTGGAGCCTGACCACAAAAAAATAATAAAAAAATGATGAAAATTGAAGGAGAAAATGAGTATTGAGTGTTTTTTAGGAGGCTTTTTAAAAGCGTAGGTGTGGCGTAGGTGATATTGTATCAGATTACTGTTTAAATTAACAATCACCGTGAAGAGTTGTTCTTCAAGATGCAAAGTTTTTGGGATATCAGCTCTGCTAGTTTATCCAAAAAAAAATAGCTTCATAAACTGTCAAAATCTGCGACACCCACGCCCTTAAGGGGCTGTTGGTTAAAGTCGGCTGACAATTTTTTTTTGCCGAGACCCGGTCCGTCAGGGTTGTCCGTTTAAAGTCATATCACTGTATTATGTCTATAACGGCATTAACTGGAACTTTTATGCCATTTTTTAGCCAAAATTTGTATATAATTCGGCTTTTGAAAACGACTCATCCGAATAATAAAAATAAAAAAATTAGCCCGAATCGGATCATTTTTAGATTTTTTCTGTTATTACTGAAAATTTTAAATTATCAGTTTTTGTTTAAAAATTGGAAACAACGGTCTGATTCGGACCATTTATTTTTTTCTTTATATTTGTGCTCAGTTTGAGCTACCTAAGAACTCAATAAGATGAGTCGTTTTCAAAAGCCGAATTAAATACAGATGTTGGCTGAAAAGTGGCATACAAACCCCAGCAAGTACCGTAATAGATATCACTGTGTTATAATTTTGATCCCAAACTTGACAAATTTCGCAAGTGAAATTACTTTGATGCAAGATACTTATGTGAGCAGAGAGGGATCTTGGATTAGAAAATTCGGATTGGCAATATTCACAAAAACTTTTTAGTTCTTTTGTTAAATCTTCACCAGTTTGTGGATCAAGGTGATGCACATTTTTTATATGCTGGCGAAGAATCTTATGTCTATAAAGGATGCTAAAAAGGGAGTCATTAAAAACAATTTTGAAGAAACGTCGGAAAAAAAATTGAAAAAATTTCATTAAAAAATTTGAAAAGCAGCAGAATAAAAAAAAATAAAAATCATTATAAAAATTTAAAACCTTCATTATTCCAAATTTTGGTAAAAACTTGATTACAAAATTTGAAAAACGACATTTTGGAAGAAAACGTCAATTTATTTTTCAGAGAAAAATGTTTGTATTACAATTGTATTAAATTTTTAAAATCATCATCGAAGCAAAATTAAAAAAAACTTCCTTGATAAAAATTGAAAACAGCGATCTACATTTTTTTAAAACCCAGTCATTATTACAAATTCGGAAAAACAGCCATTTTAAAAATTTGAAGGCGAGTCATTGGAAAAACTTCCTTATAAGAAAATGCGATAAAAATATACAAAATTGTCGGTAGGAAACGTCAATATAAATTTTAAAAGAAATGTAATGAAGAAATGTACAATAATTAAACTGACGTCATTGTAAAAATTCTGAGAAAAATTATTGATATTGCAAACCCGCCAATAAATTTTTTTATTAAAAACATCATTATACAAATTTTTACGTAAAATCTCTAACGGAATTAAAACCAATACAATGCCATTCGGTTGTTTGGTTTTTATACGTAATTTTTTCTCTGCGTAGGTTTAAGATTTTTGGCTCGGATTCGGTCTGATTGGCTGAAACTTGTTCGATTTAAAAGCCAAATAACCAAAAGGTTAGTCTGCATTATATTTGATCTTGAATTTGGGCACCCTAATCCAGCGTATTCCTTATCACATAGGAAACATACATTGCCCTCGCCAATTATGGTTTTTAAATCTGTCACTTCAGATTTGACTTCTTTTATGTCATGGGATTGAATATGAGTTTGACGGCTTGATTCAATAATAAATAATGCGGGACATTTTGGACAACGGAAGTCTGCAATTTCGGGATCTTGATCTCCATGAGCATTTGTCATATGAACCCTTAAATTATTTTATAAATTTAAATTGGTTTCTCGGAAAATCGATTTCTGTTCAAAATTTCACTAACAACTTAAAGGTATTGGAATGTAAGTAAAATGTGTCGCAATTTTGAATTTCTAGGCATTTTAACCGTTGAGACAAATTAATTTTTGAATTTTCCGCAGGGTTTTGGCTTAGTTTGCCCACTATATCAATAACGGGGCTTCTTGGTCACTTTTTGCTTGATTTTTGGCCAATTTTTTTTAAATAATTTGGCTTTTGAAAACAACTCATTCTTAGATAGCTCAAACTGACTACAAATATCTTGTGCATAATAAAATACAAAAATTGGTCCAAATCCGACCATTGTTTCCAATTTTTAAAAGAAAAACTAATATTTAAAAAGTTTCAATTTTGTGCTTTCTAAGTTTGAGCTATCTAAGAATGTAATCGGATGATCTGTTTTCAAAAGCCAAATTATTAAAAAATTTTGGCTAAAAATCTAGCAAAAAGTGACCAGGAAGCCCCGTGATCGATATGAGCTAGATAGTTTGAGACGACAAAAATCCAGCGTTATTGTTTCACCTTAAAACAAACGTGAAAAGGATAAGAAGACACGTGACTATATCAACAATATAGTGAGCGCCAAATTTATAATAAATGTTTTCATAAAATACAGAATGCTTGGATTTTTTTTAAACAGACCAATCAGCTCACGATTGCATTTTTGTCGTCTCAAACTATTTGACTCAAATGATGATCAAATTTGATATTCACCTATACATTTCTTCTGATAAATCTCTGTTACAAAAAGTGCAGCATTTGTCAGTCGTTATAATAGCTCTTTTCCGTGGAATACGTTTTTTGTACGATTCTTCCGCAGAAAGCTCACCATTACATATCGCAAAGCTTCTAGTCGGCTCAGATTTTTTAGAAATACCATGTGATTGCTTCAAATGGGAATGTAGATATTCGAAATTGGTGAAAATCCCCTGACATCAGGGGTCGCATTTTTGAAAATTTTGATCATGTCGATTATATGGTCAACCAGGGTTCTTTTTTGATACAATCAACTACAGTGAAATACGTTTATGAGGACGTATCGATTTCGAAGTTGCGTCCTGATAAATGGACCTGGCAAAGTTTCAGAAAAAGTGCGCTCTGATAAACGGACCTGGCAAACTTTGCGGAAAAAAGTGCGTCAAATTGTAATATATATCGAAATCCTTATTGAGTCTATCTCAGCACGCGTCATAACTTTGAAAAAGTGACCAATAAAATCGTGGGATTCTTGAATTAAGTCGACAATCGAGTATTGTGATTGAACACTGGCTCAAAGTTATGACGCTCGCCGAGAAAGACTCAATAGGGATAACTTTCGATATTGGCTCAAAAAAATTGGAATAAATTAAAACTCTTTTAANAAAAAAAGCTACCTTACCAATTTTTTATTTTGATTTCAAATATTAAAAAGTCGCATAAAAATTAAGCTTACCATTTCCTAAAAAAATTGGTAGGCTAAAAATTCCCCGCCTGCACTGTAATGAAGAAAATCGTCATATTACAGGGGGGCGATATCGCCGAATTTGCCAAAGGCCGAAAAAAAAACTACGCAATTTCAAAATTTTAGCTGAAATAATTCCAGTTCCAATATCACCGAAAATGCCCAATATTGCCGAATATTTTCGAGATTTTTATTGCAAATTACTATATCCATCATGATGCCCGAGTTAACTTAAATCTCTCATTTGTCTTTTAAACGAATAGGGAATAAGAGATTTAAGTAACTCGGGCATCATGACGATATGGGCGTCACGAATGACGTCATTTTCAAGATAGAATTTCACAAATTTACTCTTTTAAACTTTTCAAAATAAATTTGATTGCGTTTTGCGGATAATTAATTCTATGGATTTTGGTGATTCACTTCATCGAACTATTGTAAAACACCTTATAAAATTAAAAAAATGTTCGACATGTCGCGACACATGACGTCATTTTCGTACGCCTACGCGTTTTTTCCTTTTTTAACAAAAATTATTTCTGTCCCATATTGACGAAAATGTCCAATATCGCCGAAATTTCTTGGCAAAAAACTTTCGGCGATATTGGGCACCCCTGTATGTTTTATTTGAGACATGTGTTTTATACACTAGCTACATTTTTAAATCATATCTTTAGATGATTCGTAACAATCTTATTAATGTTATCTACTCATCTAAAACGAAATTTTCATCTTGGTTCAGAAAACGAAGTGACAATGATTAACGAAACGTATTTTCGATTTGAAAGAATTTCATATTGCATGGAATTGCCATTGAAAACAATAGAATGACTCGGAAGAAAAAAACGCGCCACCCAGGACCCGCGTGGGAGCCCGAAGGCAGAAGTATCGGGTATATATTTAACCGACGCAACTCGGGCCCTCATTGACTGATATTAACCGCGCTCTCATTTGGCACTATCACTGGCCAATCGTAAGAGAAAATTGTAAGATAATTATAAAGAGAAAAATCATTTTTTTGAGTAATTAATAAACTTTCAACCAGTAAAAACCTCGAATTAAGCCAATTACTATTTCATACGCATTTTGCACGATTTTGTAAGAAGAAAAAAAATGCAAGCTAAAATTACCACCGCCTATAAAAACAACTGTTTTATTAAATTTTGACAATTTTATGATAAAAATAATGAAAAAAACATTTTTTTTCAGAAAAGCGATATTTT
The DNA here is from genome assembly GCA_004367855.1 of Oikopleura vanhoeffeni. NCBI lineage: Eukaryota > Metazoa > Chordata > Appendicularia > Copelata > Oikopleuridae > Oikopleura > Oikopleura vanhoeffeni. The sequence continues at coordinate 89,265 of SCLH01000892.1, forward strand.
TTAACATAGATTTGGTGATTTTTACCATAAAATTTGTAATATACTCCTGAAATTTCTCGCAAATTTTTCTTGATTTTGCATTATTAACAATAAATTAAAGTAAAGAAATACTTAAAAACGATAACCGTTTTTATTAAGTTTTTTTAAAAAATACGCTGAAAATTTCAAGAATAATTGAAGTTTCTCACATATATTTTCTGATTATTTTAAAAAATTAAAAAATCGATATTTATTTTTAAAAGGAGGGATGCAGCATCCCGGATGCTCTTTATATTGATTTTTTTTTCACTTTTTTGAATAATCAGAAAACATACGTGAGAAACTTCAATTATTCTTTAAATTTCCAGCGTATTTTTTAGCAAAAATAAATCCTAAATTTTGAAAATATCACAATTTCAAAAATGTACATGAATAAAATTATACCTGAATATTCACAATTTATGCGTCCTTTTATAGGCACTCTGTTTTTTGGCTGAGTGACTACTTTTTGGGTCAGATATGTAAAAATAAATGCGATCCCTGCCTCACATTCTGTACACTTATGATTTCCCCGGTGAACTTTGGTTTTGTGAACCCAAAATTGAGTGACATGATCAAATTTAATGTGACAAAATTCGCAGTTTCTTGACAACAATTCCGTCAAATCAAGACCAGTATATGGATCGATGCTATGCTTGTATTTAACATGAGTGCGAATGTTTTTCCCATAGTCATGTTCGCAAAGCAAGCAATATGAGTCTTATACAGTGTTCCGAATTTAGAGAAATTTAGTCTCGTTATTTTCCTATAGGGACGCTTTTTTTTATAAAACAATAAATGATATTTGTCTATAAGGACGCACTAATTTGATATCTTAAAACAAAATTTGTCTATAAACACGCACTCATTTTTTTAATCGAAAAATTATAATGACGCAATTTTTTAAATGGGTTAAATTTTCTTAGAAATTTAAGGGGGTTATAGGTGTAAAATGTCGCGAATACTGTTTAGTTTCGACACGTTTTTGCAAGGTGGATGTCTTAAATCCCGGAAGAGTGGCCTTTTTTAGTAAATCAAGCTAAAATGTTGGCTGGATTTACTAAAAAAGACCACTCTTCCGGGATTTAAGATATACTTCATCGTCGAAATAGCGATTTTGTATTATTTGTGATCGATTATTTCTTAGACCCGTTTTACAGAAATACTAAGTTCTTGCTTGTTGCATTTATCGATCAAAAAAGTTTATTTGTGTACCGAGAACCGACAAAAGTTATGTTCACGGGTAAAAAAACTGAATAATAAAAATAATTACTCATTTTTTTTGAATTTCACACCCGATTTTTTCCGTTTTTATGCCGTATTCGGGATACGGTATCCCTCATTTCAAAAATTAAATTTTGGCCCGATTCGCTCCCTGAACATAACGCACTTCTGAAGAAAATAAAGCCCTACAAATTTGGTCGTTTTTTTTCAAACATAATATTGAAATCTCTTTATTTTTGAAATACGCTTTTTTAGATGCCACTTAAATTTCAAGCGAAATTTTAGCCTCAATTTTTCGCTCTCTAGCAATATTTTAAATAGCATTTCGTTTATAAGGACAACACGGAAAAATTGAACATGTGACATGTCCTTATTGACAAAGAGTAAAATAATTTCGTGGGGTTTCTGGTAATAATAAACCGTGGTTTTTAATGCGTTCCACAAAACCAATTTGTCATTCGAAACACTGCCTTTAAAAACTGTTGTTATATCCGTAAAAGTCGCCGTTGAGTCTAAAATTGCATTATTTATTTTATGCGTAGCCATATGTAACTCAAATGTTTTTTCTTTCACAAACAACGCAGAGCATTCTGGGCACTTGAACAGCGCCTCTTGTGGATCATGATCGCCGTGTACCTTCTTTTCATGTTGTCGAAATTTCTTGTTCGAATCATAGAATTTATCACAAATTTTGCATTCTTTGAATAAATTTTCTTCAAATGCGTCGTCCGCTTCTTTATTTTCGTCTTCTTCTATCAAAAATAAATGAAAAGGTTGACCAACGGCGGTCTATCACGCGAGATTCCAGAAAAAAAAATTTTTACAGAATTTTTTCCAAAATTTCGAATTCTGTAGGTAGTTTTTTATTAGTCGTATTTTATGGTGTACTTTTTAACTAAAATTTTTCTGGCATAAGTGAGCCAAGATTTTCAAGTTGTGAAAATAATTTGAAATTTTTATTTAATGCTTCGTCCAAGGTAACGATTTGAAAATTAATTTGTGACATCCATGTCATCGTATCACATTTTGATTGTACCAAACGATTCGTAGGTTAAATCTTTCTGGAAACGGTATTATACACTATGACCAAATATTTAACCGTTCTAGCACTAGAGCAGAAAATAGTTTGTATTTTCGAAACTTAGAAATGTTTCAATATTTTAACTTAAAAAGCCACGTTGAGTTCAAAAAAGATAAAATCTTCTCGCTAAAAAGGTACGACTTGCCTATAGGACGTACAGTATGTGTTAGGAATAAAATGAGAGCATCTCAAAAACAAGTTGAGAATAATGCGTGAGGTAACTATTTTTTAGAACACCAAATCAAATTTACATCTGGTTGGGTGTTCTAAAAAAAAGTTACGTAAGGTAGCTTTTTTTTAGGGCAACCCACCCTTGTCGGTCGAATAACTCGAAGGCCATAAGAGATATCGACAAACGGTTTTTGTATCATGAAGCCAAGTAAATTTCTGATACGGAAAAATTTACGGAGTTATTCGACCGACAAGGGTGAGTTGCCCTAAAAAAAAGCTATCTAAGTAATATTTTCGATACACTCAAGGTAAGCTTATTTCAAATTTTAAGAAATAATTCCAGAATGCTGAATATTTCATAAATTTTTATTATTTTTTACAATGTTTTATAAGGTATAATTAAACAATGAACGTGGAGAAAATCGTAAAATTTAGTCAATAGAATGTTTAGTACAAAACATATTGGCTGCCTATATAACCCCTTTAACAAACCTTCTGGTGAATCTGATTTAACTTCATCATCCGGATGCATTCGTTTTCGATGAAATTTTGCACCAAGTTCATTCACATATAAAGCTGAACAAAGTTCACATCCAAATTTTGCAATGAGTGGATTCTGACTGGCATGAACGTTGTAAACATGAAACTGATAATTTTTTTGCGAAGAGTACGTTTTATCGCAGTATTTGCAGTACAGATCGTCCTCGTCGTCATGCACCTTTTTTATATGCGTTTTAAGAGTTTTGTCGCTGATAAAAAGTCCAGGGCACATTGAACATGCATATTGAGCAATCATTTTATCCTGATTTAGGCTTTTAAAGTTTATTTAGAATCGCTTAGGGTGTTTTTTTTGAGGAACGCTTACACGATTACTGCTTACTGGTATTTGGAAACCCCGTAAGACTATATATTTGCAGAAAGAGAATAAAATTCGCCAGGGTTTCCCTGATTAAAATTTTTTGACGGTTAGCGAATTATAGCAGGATTTTCGTAAATCGATCTTGTCAAAGTTGATCCAATCAGGCAAAAATTGTGTCTGTAGACTAATATGGACACCTGGAGTTCGAATCTTTTTCTTTTTGAACATGAAAATGACAATTCAAAAATTTTAAAATGACCACAGGTGCCGCCAGAGAGTAAAATCTGAAAATTTTTATATTGTAAAAAACTAGAAAATTTATTTTGATCATAAAGCCTGGCCTGATTTCCGTGAACAATTTTCATATGAGCATTCATACTCTTTTTAGTATTGTAATCATATTCACAAAATTGGCATACGTAAGGGTTTTCTGCATTAATGTTTTCATCTGAAGAATCTTTCGGTGATGGTTTTTTCTCCCCGTGAATGTTCATGATGTGAAGATTAAAAGAGTATTCTTTCACGAATAATGCCTCACATTTGTGACACTTAAATTTGGAAATGGCAGGATTCTGATTTCCGTGAACATTATTCATATGAGCATCCATATTCCTTTTATTCTTGTAATTATTTTGACAAAATTGGCATACGTAGGAGTCTTCAGAATCAATGTAATTTAACTAAAACAAGATATTTAAATGCTATTTCAAGGAGGTACCCGTCGGCATGAAAAGTCTTTTCAAAGGTGTGTCAGATACCAACCGTATGTCATAAAGACTTAAAATAGTCTCAGTAGAAACGTCAAAACCTCGACTGTTCATTCAAGGTTTTGTCAAATACTCTCAACCACCCGGTTGACCGGTTACAAACCCGGAAAATTCGAAATTAAAAAATATATCTTCTCCATCAATATATAATTGCGAAAATTATTTAATTTAACAGAAAAAATTGAAAAGGTTGAGGTCATTTTAATCTTGAAAAATTAGTAAAAATTTTTCCAAACTTTAGAAATCTTAAAAAAGAACGTTATTTCCCAAGTATCGGCATAAAATCAATGCGTCTCCTTGAAAATTCAAAATAACATTTTCGGGCAATTTTAAATGTCATTGATTTTGAGATACATGTTTTATGTATAGGTGGCGCAGCGGTAAAAACTAACGAGATAACTACAAGTAGGTTATACAAATTCTTTGACCTCACGGGAGTTGTTGACCAAGAAAAAAACGATTCCGGGCAGAAAAAAAAAGTTTTTTGGCCATCTAGTTGGTCAGAAAATGGACTTTTTAAAACGTCCATTTAGAGCACCAAATTTCGGTCTTTAGCATATAGAATTCCATTTACCTGATTTTCAGAAGTAGAGCCTTGTCACAAAAAAATTGGCCACTTTTGGAAATAAGAATTTTTGAAAAATTTTTTTGGAAATTTGTGAAAAAAATTTAGTCATTTCGTAGATATGCGGACTCTAAATCTTTTTAAATTTTTTTCCCAGGAGTTCCCAGATCAGTTTCGGTCACTATAAGATGTCAAATTTTCAGGGAAACAACGAAAAACGTATTGACTAACCTTACCGGACTTACCTCAAAGGCGAAACCGGTAATTTAAACCAATAACCGGTATTATCACCGGTAACAAAAGTCTGATTTTTCAATTTTTTTTTCATATTTTTGCCCTTGAATTCTGCTCTAGAATTTTTTTCTGTTTTTTGGTATCGTCGGTTAAAAAAGTTAGAAATTAGCCCGCTGCGCATCCTATTTAATGTATTATATCGATACGGGGCTGCCTGGTCCTTTTTTACTAGATTTTTTAGCCAAATTTTACTTAATTCAGCTTTGCTAAGGACTCATAGAAGCTTAAACCAAGCACAAATATCTGGTTAATAATTGAATTTAAAAATTGTCCGAATCCGACGATTGTTTACAATTTTTAAAGAAAAACTAGTAATTTAACAATTTCAGTAATCTAAGAAAAAGATTAAAACAAATTGTCCGATTGAAACCGTTGAGTACCCCTTAATGGTTAAAAGTATAGATCTGAAAAATATCAGTGTCTGTCTGAAATACAAATACTTAAGCATTACTCAAATTAATCAAGAATTCTGAAGATTACTCAATTATCCAATGTTGAAATGATAATAAATGAGATTCAAAACGTTCTTTAAATGGGAACTTGACGCATGAGTGAGTGGTCCAAGCTGACTTATTTGCACTAAAAAGGCGGATATTATCATACGACGGATAATATACAGCTTTGCTGACATAGAACTATCCGATAAGTTAGAACAATCCGATCAGGTTAGAAATTTTTGGGGTTCATTGCCACGGTTTCGATCCGAATCAAGTAACCTGAATTCTTTGGGATTTTTACAGCCGATCCGACTAGAAAATGAATTTTGATAGGTCGTCAAATCCTACGGAACTTGCCTAAAAACTGTGTTCGGGAAAAACTTCTGTTTTTGACTCATAGGATTAATGCAATATTTCAATATGTTTTTTTGTTAAAAAATTAGTTGGAACGTGTTGGCCTGATAAAATGAAGTTTGCGCTCAAGTCTGAATCCTCGGAATAGCTTCAAAAGGAAAATCTCTTTTTAAAATAATTAATAAGATGTATTATGATATATAAATTACTAATATATGTTTTTTAGTAAAACTAATTTATTTGTAGAGCTTCCGATTTATTTTAATCATTTTCGATACAGTTTATTTTTTGAATGAGAAATATTTCGCATAAATTGCATTAGAGTAATTTCGCAAAGTGGGTCTCGAAATTGGGTGATTAAAATGATCCAAAATGGCGGGGGTATCGTAGAACGGCCTTTTTCGGACAACGGCCTTTTTCGGACAACGGCCTTTTGTGGGACAACGGCCTTATCGTACAACGGCCTTGTCGGACAACGGCCTTGCCGTACAACGGCCCCCGTCGGACAACGGCCTTGTCGTACAAAGGCCCCCGTCGGACAACGGCCTTGTCGTACAACGGCCTCCGTCGGACAACGGCCATATCGTACAACGGCCTTTATCGTACAACGGCCATATCGTACAACGGCCTTTATCGTTGTCCTTTATCGTTACCGTTGTCCGAAAAAGGCCGTTGTCCGAAAAAGGCCATTCTACGATACCCCCCAAAATGGCTGCCAAAAATGCCGAAGGGTACCCCCTTAAAAAAGATAATGTCCAATAAATAGTTTGAAATATTATCAAACCGGCCCTAAAACATTTATCGGTGGTGGTCTCGCGGCCATCTGACAACAGCTTGTTCCACCAGAGTTTGTCAAAATAATCAATTTGGGTGATTTAGCCTGAAAGATGACTAAGCCGAATCTTTTGATCGTATGTTTGCATAAAATCCGCAGATAAATCTAAATCCACAAATTTACAGCGTTGACGACATATCACGTGAAAACCTGTTTTACGATGACTTCGAGACCCCACCAACCATTTTTTGGCCCTGTTTAGCCCATTACGACTTTTCGCCAGTGCGTATAAACAAACAGGTATACCTATGTCAATGCAAGTATATGATATACTGTATATCACTTTAATCACACTTATTGCATAGGCTGGAATTTTTTTAGATGAATAACTTGATTCAATTGGAAACCAACAGAAAATTTTTGAGACATACACGAAAGATTTTTTTGCGACACGTCGGATGACCGGTTCAACGGATTATAATAAGTCTCATATCCCGAAAGTGAGCGAAAACCGAAAATTCAAGATTCAACTAATTTTTTTGGGTATACTGGATATTCAACGGGCCACAAAAATCTCGCGCTGCGTCTCGAAAACTTTTTTCTGACTATCCTTTAAACATTTGAGAAGCCGTCGAGCCACCTGTGAGACAAAGTCTCTAACTTAATCACGGTAACTACGCAACTAAATCAAATTCCGACCAGAAAAAATCAAAGATAGGATCGATAAAATCCAAATTATCAATACTGTCCTGCGAAAACATGTCGTTTTGTCCATAAAAATAAGAATGCTTTTAAAATTGAAAAAACCGCTAAAGAGTTCAAAGGCCATTTCTTGAAAAATACAGATTTTCAGTGTAAGTTGAATTTTTATTTTTTTCTTAATTTTTTTTGAAAATCTACTTTTTCGTAAAAAAAATTGATTCAGTTAAGGTTATGGACCATTTTTATGACATAATAACTGCAGAAAATGTAGCAACCACCATACCGTATGGTGGTTCCTACATTTTCTGCAGATATTATGTCATAAAAATGCACCAAGTAAATCGTTTATGTTTGACGGCACAAAACAACCAAAATAAGAAAAAAAAATTTCGAAATTTTTGAGTTTTTTCATTTTTTTCAAAGTATTCTTTTAAAATTAAGTACTTAGTGTTTCCCCAGCTTTATTTTGAGCCTACTTTCGAGAAAATTGAAGCACATTTTTTTGAGGAAATTTTTTCACGTGACCTTGAAAAATTCATATTTTGAGTTTGGGGTCGAAATTGAAAAAAACGGCTCCACAGAAGTTTTTATTTGTTTTGAGCTACTTTTTGCAAAAATTTGAGTGAATTTTTAAATTTAACCTAGGAGGAGATTGATTTTCCGATGAACAAAGTCTAAAAAACGGTGGTTTATTGCATATTCTAGAAAAAAACCCCGCCATAGCACTTATCGAAAAAAACGCTAACACAGAAGTTTTGAATACTAATTATACAGGTTATGTTAAAATTAAGGTTTATTTCAAAATAAAACGTGAGAGGAGATAAATTTTCCGTTTTGACTTAGGACTCCCTGTCTCGCTTATGTGTGCATGGGAGTGTATGCATGCAAAAAATTTTGGCAATTTTTTTCGCAAGTGTTGAAGGCTAGTTCTACAAACTGGCTAATTCGATTATATCCTCGAGGCCCTGTTCGGCTAATATTTTAATCGAGAATATGTTCAAATTAGGAGCAGGGATACCTTAAGATATTCAAGAGTATTCATCAAGAAGTATTCAATCTTACAAAGTGTTCCGCCTAGGCATTTTTTTGTCAAAATGACCAAATTTTTTCAGAAAATAGCAAATTTTTATGTGAGTACGATCCTTGCCACAAGAAAACTAAAAATTGAGCTGATTATGCTCAAAAACAAAATTAGTGCTGAATATGAGGGTTTTTGAAACTCACTTTCTGACCACTAAATGGCCCAAAAGATTTTTTGTTGCTCGGAATCGTCTTTTTCGGTGCGATTACCCCCCGATAGCAAATAAATGTTTATCAAGTTTTAGTTCCAGGTTGTAGGGTTCCGCTGCGCACCCTACTTATGTTAGTATTCTCATATCATTGCACAACTATATTATACATAAGAAACACATTTGGTGATGTAAACAATAAAAACAACATTTTCAAATATTTTATCTGTTTATATTGTTCATTTTCGAATGAACAATTATGGTGGCTTATAAATTGGTAAATAAAATTATTCCTTACAAGGTAAATGTTCTGAGCGAGATGAAACACGAAGTCGAACTGATCGACTTCGAAGAATATATTGAAACAAATAAAGAAAAGTTAAAAACGTACGAAACGCAAAAGGTGAACTAGAAGCGGAAGTCAAAAATGCAGATGAACTTATTTCAAAATTAACTCTGACCTTGAAGGGGGTTTGAAGCAAATTGGGAAGTGCCAGTGTAGAAAAAACAGAGACAAAACGCCAGCAGAGAAGAAATGATTTAGTAGACAAATTAAAGGTTACGTTTTAGAAATAAATTTTAATTTCGTTAGGTACAGTGAAGTGATTTTTATAGGACAACTTGATAGGACAGGCCACCGACCAAAAATTAATATTATCATATTGACATTAACCGTGAATTATCGAACAAAAATCTGAAAAGAATTCCCGATTGCTAAAAAGTGATGTGATATCAATTTTTTAAAACATCACTGATGTTATTAGTCATTTTGCACTAATTTAGTGATTTGAAAAGATTAAAAGAATGGTTTTTAAGATGGAAAACCAAATGCAATATCTTTAAAAACAAAGTGAAAATTAAAAAAAATCAGGCTGTAAGAGCCAAAAAAAGCTACTAACCAGACCAAAATTTAACTTTTGAATAATTGTGTCTAAATGGATAATCTGACCAAAAACTACGGATTTTATTTTTGGGGTGTCCTCTATAAGGACAATGGCGGCTTTTTTTTTCAGCGGGATGATCAGTTGCACGAGTTTTTTCTCGGAGATGGGTGAACCGATTTTCAAAAATTCCAAAAATAGATGGGAGTCAATGGTTTGATACCTTGCATAACACTCTTCAATTTTTAACGCCGGACCGGAATTCCGGTAATTACTGGTCAAATCTTAAATTGTCGGTTTCTCGGTCCTATGGGTGATATGAGACTATTTTTTTACCTTTCGTCTTCAATTTTCTGACCTTTATTTTTTGGGGTCAAATTTTGTAAAATGACCCCAAAAGGTCAAATTTCCAAAATGACCCGTATGGGGTCATATTACATTGCATATGAAAGAAAATTCCATGAATATTTCAAAAATATAAAAATTATTTTTTTCTGATGTAATATGACCCCGGAATGTTGATATTGAGCATTTCGGCCCCTAAATTTCAAACCTCGATATTTCGAGATCCATAAGCCCCAAGGAGTTCATTTCAGCACCAAAGACGCTTGAATTTTTAATATTTTTATATTTTTGCGAAATAATTTTTATATTTTTGAAATCTTCATGGACTTTACTTTCATATGCAATGTAATATGACCCCATACGGGTCATTTTGGAAATTTGACCTTTTTGGGTCATTTTACAAAATTTGACCCAAAAAATAAAGGTCAGAAAAAATTTGAAAGACGAAAGGTAAAAAAATCAGTCTCATATTCAGCCATAGTGACCGAGAAACCGACAATTTAAGATTTGAACCAGTTAATTACCGAATTCGGTATCCGGGTTAAAAATCGAAGAGTGTTTATGCAAGGTTATCAACATTGACTCCCATCTATTTTTGGAATTTTTGAAAAATCGGTTCACCAATCTCCCGAAGAAAAACTCGTGGCAACTGATCATCCCGCTGAAAAAAAGGCGCCAATATGGACGAAAAGGACAGTTTGCCATTAAAACCTTTTTTTTCACAAATATTTAACCAAAATTAAAAAAAGGGCTTCATTATTTTTCGGGAATATAATTTGAAAAAGTGATTATGTTTAAAATAAACGAAAACTTAGAGAAACCAAAATGAAAATTTAAATAAGTGATAAATGGCTCCCGAAAATTGTACAGCATTTTTTGAAAGATATGGTCCATATCATATGGACAATTTTGCACCAAAACCATTAAGGACAAAATGGCATAAATTTAGTTTTAAACTTAATAAAAATATGTTTTTTTTATAAAAAGATTCAATTAATAACCTTTTGAACCTACTGTGCACTATATCCATCATGATGCCCGACGTACTAAATCTCTCATTTGCTTTTAAAAGAATAGGGAATAGGGGATTTAAGTTACTCGGGCATCATGATCGATATGGACAATATGGCCAAGCCGCAACGTTTGCAATTTTGGCCCCGCAAGAAAAAAGGTCTTTAGGTAGCTTTTTTTTAAAGGAACCCCACCCTTGTCAGCATAATTTTCGGACCAAAAATTGCAGAAACGTTATCGCTCACGCTGTTTATATGAAAACACATGTGATATTGTATAATGTATTATTATTATTATATAAATTATATAATATAATATATAAATTAATTTTATTACCTTAGTATATAAATGGCCGCAATTATTAAATATGTTTCATTGCATAAGCTGCTTAGCCAAACATTTAGGTCAATTAACCTTCATGTCCTTAAGGACAATACGGCACAATCTTAGCTGTCATTAAGACGAAAACCAGAAACATATATTTCTAACATTTGATATTTTCAGTCTCTATATCCTGGTGTTTTTGGGCGTTTGATGACTCTTTGTGACCCTGTTCATAAACGGTATAATGTTGCTATTACAAAAGTGTTGGGTCGTAATATGGAAGCGATTGTCGTCGAGACTGAAAAAGTGCCAGACAATGTATGGGATACATGAGGGCAGTGTTCTAAAACCGGATGAGTTTTCAATCCGATCCCCCCCGCCCGGTCCCGACCTAAGTCGAAATTTCCACCATGATTCCCGACTCGGGATCCCGTTTTTAGAACACTGCATGAAGGAGCAGAGATGTGAACCAGAAACATTCTTACCTGTTGATTATATTGACGCAAAACCCATAAATGAAGACTCAGAGAATATTTCAGAGCCAAAGGGTGTCAAGTAAGTAATGATTTATTAAGGGGGTGGTCGTCGCATTTTAAGGGGTTTTTAATGGCTATTGTCGCACAAGTACAAATCGTTGGACCAAATATATACCTCTCTGATTTATTAAAACTGCTAGTAGTTTACAAATTATTATTTCAAAATGTATCTCCTCCCTGGTTTTTTGAGGTACAACAATGATTTATGACTTTAATTAACTGCACAATTGTCGGATCTGTCTAGGAGCCAGACTAGATAGCGACAAATGGTTTTTGTATCTGAATCGTACCGAATTCGGAACGGTGGAAATTCTTTTTTTTTTCCGGTCATAACCGGTTCACCGGTAATTCGCAAGAAATCGGTTTTTTTTCGGTCACTTTGAGCAATTTTGATGACTGATTTCTGGTCACGTGATCAACCTAGGAAGCCAAAAAATTGTCTACATGTACCGCATATTTTTTTCTAAGGTTTCACATCCAGAAAACCATTTGTCGCATATCTTGTCTAGTTCTCACAGTCCAAAATCACAATTGGCCTGGGTGGACCCAAAAACGACCTTACCAATTTATAAGCACCAGAATTGTTCATTTGAAATTAACTTTATAAACAGATGAAATATTTAATATATGTTTGTTTTTTAACATTACTTTTACATATGTGTGTTTCAATTATGTTTACCATCAATTCATTAGATACTTATCATTTAAATAATACTGTCGTGAGTGTCTTTAAGGACAAGCAGGCTTGTAAAGGGGAACTTCCCCTACTGTTGGCTCTTCCCCATTCCCTTTTTGCGAGTCTGTTCCCTTTGGACCTCTTCCATTCCCTTCCCTTCCCTATGAAGGGAAGGGAATGGGGTCGTTCCTTCCCTTCTCCTAAAAGAGGGTATATTTTCAGCTCTGAACTTTGTAGTCTACATAAAATTCAAAATTTTCTTCGACTTCTTGGTCGAAGATTGATCGCTAAAATTCACTATAATTCGATAACGTGACGACAAATTTTTTTTTGATGAGATGCTTTTTTTAGCCCTAAAGAAGTGTCAGAAAAATCAAACCAGTATTATGGTCAATTTTAATGGTGGACATGCTAAATACTATTTCGACAAAATTGCAAAATTCAATAGTAATGTTAAAAATTTTCAAAAAAAAGGTGAAAATATGAGATTTGCCTCACCTAAAATTTTGACGTGATATTTAGAATTTTTACTTTTTTAAAATGAAGCTGAAATCAAATTTTTTAACCAAATTATGAACATTTTTCTATAAAGAACAATTTTGTGCTTTTTTGATCCGATAGTTAACCTTTTTTAAGACATTTAAAATATAGATAAATAAATAGTTTTTGAAAATTGGTGAGTTTCTTTTTGAAACAACACCTGGTTCAGGAGCTAATAGCATTTGTTGATAGCGGTAGTGTAATAGGGGCCTGTCCCGCCCTGCGAGTGGTTTAGGTGCTCTGTTGTTAGAGATCGGGTTGGTAAACACGTATCGTACAAACAGCCTTGCTCGAATAATAATTGGAGTGGAATTAAGCTTGAGGTGAATAACTTCTATGCATAATTTTTGAGGAACATGGTAAAAAAAGTTAACACAGATAATTTAAAGACTCGTCTTGTGAAATGAACCAATATATATGTTATCGGTTGGAGAATAAGTTTAAATTTTATTCGTTATTTCTTCGTGGTTTTTAAGTTTATCCCAGAATCATCAGCAGCTGTTTAATTAAGTTTTATCAGCGAAATATCGAATCGTAGTTGATTTTTTTGAAAATTTTTGGGATGTTTTAGCATTTTGCAGCTCTTTTTTGGCAGGTAAATTTGAAATTTCTTCGAAGAATAATTATCACCACCATTCTTCGCAATCCAAATATTTTCATTTTCCAAACTGTTTTCAAAATCGTTTCTCATTCCGCACGCATTAAGTGGTAACTGTTTAATTTCCAATATTACATTCACTGAGGAATTTTAAAAGCTATAATGTTAAAGTTGCTAACGCTGAAGGCAGGTGTCCAAGCTTTTAATTCCAAACATTATTTTTGCACTCAAGCTAAACTCCCCAATTATTACCGAGAATAAGCTCGAGGAAGGTTACCAGACTACCGCTATTCAGAAAATCATCTTCCCCCTGATGATAAGGAAAATTGTTCGTATTAAAAAATATAATTTTTTGGTGAATGCTGCGCATCCCAAAACGATTATATTGTATAAAAAATGATTATAATTATAAAAAACATCCCCTCTTTCCTTCTCCCTTTATAATAGAATAGACATAAACTGTAATTCTGACCAATCAGAAGCAGGAGTTATGTACATAAAAATATAAATTCTAAAGGTATAAAACAGTGCTCTTTACTAAATCATTTGTGTAACCTTAGAAACCGCAGGGAAGAGATACATTTTGAAATAATAATTCCGTCACTTTTGTAAGCATCGTTAATAATTTGTCCCAAACGATATTGTTACTTGTGCGAACATCAGCCATTGAAAAACCTTAAAAATGCGACGGCCACCACCCTTAAACGAGTTTTTTATTCATACCTGTCCAGAAGTTGCCTGGAAAACATGTTTTTTTTTAATAGAAAACGCGAATCTATTTTTTTCAAGGCAGGAACATTGCTCGAGAAATTTCGCCGAAATTAAAGTTTCTTCGTCAGTCAAACGATTTCGACCGAAAATGCTGAAATTTGAAAAAAAAATAAACAATGTCGTATTATTTTGTTTCAAAAATCGCTTATTTGACTGTAAAACATCAATTTTTGCCGGTTAAAATATCTTTTCAAAATTTGTACATGGATTGTTATGATGTTGGTTTGAGGTCTAAACTTTTTTTAATCCAATTTTATCTTTTAAACCGAGTATAAAAAAAACATGAAATACGAAATTTTTAAACATTTTTGAGAACCATTAGAGCATTATCTCGGGCTACTTTTTCTCAAAATCGCCTCAGACATTTCGAAAATTTTAGTTACAGCATGTCACGTTTTTGCTTCCGTTTTTCATTCTTGCATAATTCGCTATCCGCCAATCGAAAGGATTTAATCTGGCGAAAACGTAGGTGCTTGCCAACTTTGAACGATTTGATTGGCGGATAGTGAATTATGCAAAAATGAAAAACGGAAGCAAAAACGTGACATGCTGTAACTAAAGTGCTGAAAATAAGGTTTTTGCACTCCAGCGCTATGTTTGCGATTTTAAGAGTGTAATTCGTCTATAAGGACAAAACACTTTTTTTTGAATAGACAAAACAGAAAAACGAAGCATATCATTTTTGATAATATATTTTTTTTTAGTTAAAAAAGTTAGCTCGATTTTTTTATCGGTTGCCCATTTGTGATTTCGACTGGGAGAACAAGACAAGATAGCGACGAATGGTTTTCTGCATGTGAAACTTTAGAAAAAATTATGCGGTAGAAAATATTTTTGACTTCCTAGGTTGATCAAGTGACCGGAAATAAGTCATTGAAATTGCTCAAAATGACCTCAAAAAAGGATTTTTGCGAATTACCGGTGAACCGGTGATCACCGGAAATAAAAAAATCGATCACTACAAATTCGGTTAAGATTCAGATGCAAAAAACGTTTCTCGCTATCTAGTCTTGTTCTCTCTGAACAGATACCCCTTAAGGTGCGCAACCGATAAAAAAGCGATCTTAATTTTTGTTATTCTTAATTTTTGTATTATAGGCTTGTTTTTGATGTTATCAAGATGCACAATCCTGCTATCCGCAAAGCCCTTGTTTTCGCTTGTGGAAATTCACTCGTCTGTGATTCCTCAAAAGATGCAAGAGTTGTTTCCAGCGGTGAAATTTATCGACACCAGGTAATTTAAATATCATGCTTTTTTTGAAAACTTCTAGAAAAGTGAGGTCATTTTTTTCTATAAAGACCAAACATGTCAATTCCGGGTGTTTTTCCATTTAGAAAAGTGACCGTTTATTGAGTTATTGAATTTTGATTAATTTCAAGGACGGGAGCCTTATAGCAGGAGGATCTCAGCCAGATCTCATAGCGAGAAATCAACAGGTACTGAAAATTTCAGTTATCAGCAGAAAATATATCTCATTTATTAAAAACAAGTAGAATTGACCCTTATTGCATGTTGTATTTATTGTTCTGGAAGATTTGAAAATATTAAGTGAATGGGGGATTAATTTCAAAAAATTAAATTAATCGAAATTCAATTAAATTCGATTAATCGAAATTCAATGATAAATTTTAAAGCTCATAACTTATTTTATCGTTTTTAAGTTCATTTAAAAATATTTTAATTTTTTTATCAATTTTTACACTTTTTTGAAGAATAGTTATTTTATACTGAATTTCTAAAGAAGATGAATTCAAATTTACGAAAAATCCTTATTATTAAATTTCCTGCCGTTTGACAGCCCCTTTTCAATTCATTTAAGCCCTCGACGCACAAAACGTATTCAAATGTGCAAGATCTCTTCTTAACAAATTATATAATTTGTATATGTGATTCATTCAATATATAATGTAGCGTAATAATATTGCATTGTATTTTCCACACTACTGTCGGGTGTGTCTACGAGGACTGCGTATATATGGACAAAACGACAGAAATTATGAGATTTTTGTCCATTTTCGCGAACTAATTGTCTATATCGAAAATCCTGCCTAGTCGTAAAATTGTAATGATACGTCACAAAAATAGAAAGTGACCAATCAAATTGCTGGATTTTCGAGAAGTGACCAATGAAATTGCTGGAATTCCCTATTTGTGAGGTATCAATTTTACGACTTACAGCACGATTTTCGATATATGGACAAAATGAATTAAGGAAAACTTTTCGAAGGTTATTTTCACTGGTAATTCTTAAAAATGGATTCTAAAGTGTTTTTCAAAAAACCATAATAATGTAGCGTGATTTATTAGTACATTTATCTTAAAATTATTAATTTATTTGCAAATTACTTGTGAAATTAAAATATTTCTTTTAATTGTTTTTTATCATATTTGTTGTAGGATATTTTCCGTCGTGAAGATGGTAGCTGGCGTCGACAACAAGCTGTTTCTTTAGATGGAACACTTTTCCAAAAATCTGGAGTTATTTCTGGAGGTGCTTATGACTTGCAACGAAAAGCTCAGAGATGGGAAGAGAAAGAACTAGACCAATTAAGAACTGAAAGAGATTCGCTACATGAAAGTGTGAGTAACTTTTTATCTCACAAAAATTTCAGACATTAATTATGGGTAGAAAGTTACAGTTGACACAATAATTACAGTAAAAAGTGCAAGAAATCACCAATTTGATAGTCCACAGCGGCAATTAGAGCCCAATATCGCCGAAAAAATCTACGTAATTTCACGATTTTAGCTCAAATACTTCCAGTGCCAATATCGCCGAAAATGCCAGATATCGCCGAATTTTTTTGAGATTTCCATTACAAATTATTTTGTGGCCGTCATGAATGACGTCATTTTCAAGATTGTATTTTTCAAATTCACTTTTATAACTTTTATTTGATTGAGTTTGGTCGAGTACTTGATTCTACGCATTTTGGTGATTCCCGTCATTCGAAACTACTGTAAAACGAGTATAAAATTTACAAATTGTTCGACATACAGTATATGACGTCATTAAGAACGCCCACGCGTTTTTCTCATTTTTGAACAAATTTTTTTTATTTCTGTTTCCATATCGCCGAAAGTGCCAATATTAGACATTTCAACTTGATTAAAAAATTTTAGTTAAAAGACGCTACCAAGAAGAAGCGCAAGGAGCCACAGTTGCAGCAACTTATCACTACAATCAATGGGCTTTATCAACGAATTAGATATTCAGAAACAGATTATGAAAATACAAAATCAAGATCCATTTCTGAAATTTTGAACGATATTGTTAAATTGGAACAAAGATTACAACTTTTTGCGCCAGAATTAGAAGAAATTGAATTAAGAATTAATGGTCGACAAGAAAGACTAAACACTCTTAGGTAGGTTTTTGAGGAGGACACGTTAATCCGCCAAAAAAAACTTTTTGAATCGGAATTCATTCGGCATTTGAAAATGACTCATCTGATTTAGTTTCTAGATAGCCCAAACTGAGGACAAATATCTAGTAAATAATAACATCAAAAATAATTGGTTAGAATCGAATTATATTTTAATTTTTTTTCTGAGATAATTGAAATTATTTAATTATAATTCAATAATTTCAGTTATCTCAGAAGAAAATTAGGAAATAATTCGATTCGGACCCATTCTTTTTTTATGTTATTATTCCCTGGAGATTTGTGCTCAGGTTGAGCTATCTAGAAACCAAATCAGATAAGTCATTTTCAAATGCCGAATGAATTCCGATTCAAAATTAATATTTTTGGCGGATTAACGTGCCCTCTTTTTGAGAGGCAGTATATTTAGGTTGTTTTTTAAGAGTGTCCCAATTTAGAGGTATCTGTTCTGAGAGAACCAGACTAGATAGCGATAAACAGTTTTTTCTATCTGAATCTTGACCGAATTTGTAACGGTGAAAATTTTTTCTGGTGATTATGGGTTCCCCGGTAATTCGAAAAAAAACGTTTTTTCGGTAATTTCGAGCAATTTCCCTGACTTATTTCCGGTCACGTGATCAAGCTGGGTAGCCAAAAAAAAATTCTACCGTAAATTTTTTTTTCCAAGGTTTCACATGCAAAAAACCATTTGCCAAAACATATTAAGTTCTTACATATACTCTATAAAAAATGTGACATGCTGTATATGATATACAGTATATCATATACAGTATATAATATACTGTATATATCATATAAAGCATGTCACATTTTTTCTCCCAGCCTTAGTTTTAGCTCCAGCAAACCTCCGCCAATCAAAACGCTTAAATTAAAACTCTCTGGTATAGTTAAGTACTTTTCCTAGGGCAGTACTTTAAAAATCCCTAGGACGCGTCCTACTAAAGACACTCTACTGTATAAATATTTATATAAATGTTTATAAGGACAAAACTACCGATTTTTCACTTTTATTTTATTTTTTGTTTCAGAGCTCAACATGAAATAGTTGAAGATGAAATTTTCAAGCAATTTTGTGATGACATTGGTGTGGACAATATCAGAGCTTATGAAGAAAAAGAGCTTCATAAACAACAGCAGAATTCAAAACGTCTTCTAGAATTTGAAAATCAGCACTCGCGATTGGTCAATATGCTAGAATATGAAAAAAGTAACGATACAATGATCAACGTCAGAAAATGGGAAGATGTTATAAAGAAAGATGAAGCCGATCTTGCAGAAATAAAGGTAAAATACTGTAAATGTTGGTGCATAACAAACGATCGAACCGTGTTTTTCTCTAGATGGTAAACTTTTTTCTTCTTTCAAATTTTTGAACGAATTTTTTTCAAAATGAAATTTTAAACCATCGAGCTAATTTCGTAAAATCTGAGTTTCGTAAAATTCTGTTTTTTTGTAAGAACATACTACATTTACTAACCATTTATGGAACCCCCCGATAATGGAAACCCATTACCATTTAATCGAAACCCATTAATATTAATGGAAACCATTTTTGAAAAACAAGGCATGTTTGAGTAAAATAAACTCTGTTTTTAGTGCTTAATTTGCTCAAAACCCTTCGGAAAAGTTTTTTGATTTCGGCTGCCCTATAAATTATAGGCTATAATTGATCCCTGAACATGTAATAGAGAAAAAAACTCAAAAATTTTTACAATTTTTTGGCTGAAATTTTTAAAATGTTGCCAAAAATTACCATGTTATGGAAACCCATTACCATTTATGGAAACCATTTTTTCGCGAAATTGGGTTTCCATAAATGGTTAGTTGGTGTAGTTGTTTGCAACCCCTGAATTGAGCTTTTTATAAAATTTCCACGCAGTTAAAAGTGACCAGTCTTAATACATATTTGTCGAAGCGGACGTTTTAGTGTCTTTTTATGCGAAAACTAGGCCAAATTTTCGATCTAAAAAGTTTCGTGCGTTAAAAAAATACGACTTTTAGTGGCAAAAACAGCACTATTCGTTATTTTTGAAATACTAATATGTTAAAAATCGAAAAAAATAAATACCGTTTTTTAAGATACAAATTAAGAAATAAATAATTATTGATGAACTAGAGCGAGATAACAAGAATAATTTTGAACATAATAATTAATTATTTCATGATATATTTATGGTGCCCCAACATTTGTTAACAATATTAAAATATTGTTTCTTCAAATGTTTAATTTTAGGGACAAGAAGAAAAAGCACGAGAAGAAATCGGAAAATCCGAGGCAGATCAAGAAGTTCTTCATGAAAAACGGGCTCAAGCCAAAGATAAGCTCCGTACTCAGTCGAAAGCAACCGACGAAGCTAGAAAACGGATGAACCAAATCAACAAGGTAATTTCGCTCATTTTATAAACAGTACAGTCTATACTTAGGGAGCGCACCGGGAAAACTAACGAGAGAACTACAGCAGTTGATACAAATTCTTTGACCTCACGGGGGTTGTTGACCCAGAAAAAAACGATTCCTGGCACAAAAAAAAAGTTTTTGGCCATCTAGTGGTCAGAAAATGACTTTTTAAAACGCCCTTTTTGAGCACTAACTTCGATTTTTAGCATACAAAACTCCATTTACCTGACTTTTCAGAAGTAGGACCGATGTCACAAAAAAATTTGCTACCTGTCGAAAATAAAAAATTTTGAAATTTTTTTTGAAAATTTGTGAAATTTTTTTTTGTTTATTCCGTAGGAATGTCGGACTCTAATTGTTTTCTAAAACATTTTCCCCGCTCTTCCCCGGTCTTATTTTCTGTTATATTGTGTCAAATTTTCTGGAGAACAGGAAAAAAGCAAAATTAAAAAAAATCCCCGACAAACCCCACGTCATGACGCGTCACCAGCCCAAATTTTAACAAAAAAACGGTATTTTAACCGGTAAAAAATCGGATTTTTGAAAAAAAATATTTTTATATTTTTTCATTTTGAATTCTGCTCAAGATTTTTTTTCTCGTTTTGCTTCAACAGCAACGGTTCAAAACTTAGAAATTGGCCCGGTGCGCTCCCTATCTATACTGTATAGACTAGTATGAACTACTAGAATGATTACAGCATAGACTTAACTGTATATTTTAACCAGACTAATCATGGACTCTCGAAATCTAAAATCGGACACCTCTGAGGGTCATATTACTTAATCAGGATAAATTTAGTTTTATCAGAAAACGTACAGGAATGGCGGGGGGCGTAGAACGGCTTTTTTCGGACAACGGACCCTGTATGACAACGGCCCTGTAGAACAACGGCCCCTTGTAGGACAACGGCCACTAAAATTAAAAATGGTAAAATTCTGATAAATCCTGTCTCGAATCATAATTTTCGACAGTTTGCTCAACCAATTTTAATTTTAACTGGTTAACCAGTATTAAAAATTTCCCTGTCATCCGGTACCTGGTCATGTAGGCGAGGTTCACTAGTTTTGGCTAAATATTAGCACTTTCTCGGTGCACGTATCAAAGTCTGGTTAAAAATCATAAGCAGATGATTATCAAAGCGATTTGNAGAGATTTGTTGTCAACATTGCTTGAGAATCTTAAATAAAATTTTCCAATATTCGTGTTTTAACTTTTTTTTATAGTTTATAATAATTAAGTATATTAAGAAAAAGTTTAAACATGAAATTTTAAAATTTTATTCGAAATTTAACTTTCAAGCTAATTTCCACAAACTGAAAAACAAATTAGCACCCTTGTTTGAATTTCCGACTTCTTACATGATTCGGATTTCAAAGGATTTTAAAGAAATCCATATTGTCGAACAAATATATTAAATTTGATTTTAAGTTGTGAAATCGCATTGAAATGTTAGAATTTCGAATAAAAATTTATATAAAAATATATGTAAACTTTTTCTAATATAACTTATTATAAACTATAAAAAAAAGTTAAAACACGAACATTTGAATAATTTATTTAAGAATTCTTCAGCAATTTGACAACAAAAAAACTATATTAAAACTTGTTGTAAATATAGATTCTTAAAAACCCTGATATCCGCGGATATCTCAAGGATTTAAAAAATCCATAATTTTCCAAAAGTAACGTTTGTTTCCAGTTGTGAAATCGCTTGAAAGTTAGAATTCAGAATAAAATTTTCACAAATTTTCATGTAGTTAACTTTTTTTTGTTTATAAGTTTAATCAAGTTATTAGCAAAAGTTTCAAACGTTTACATCAATCTTCGAAAATTATCAATCTAACATTTTCAAGCAATTTGACAACTACACCAACAATAATTCAAAACTGTTTTGAAAATATAGATTTTTAAAAAACCGTGGAATCGCAGATTTCAAGGATCTTAAAGAAATCTATACTGTTTCGACAGTTTTAACATTTGAGTTTTAAGGTTGTGAAATTCGCTTGAAATGTTAGAATTCGAATAAAGATTTTCAAATTTCAATGTTTATAACTTTTTTTCATGTTTATAATTAATTATTATATTAGAAAAAGTACAAACGAAAATTTGGAAAATTTTATTCCGAAATTCTAACATTTCAAGCAAATTTGACAAACTAAAAACTAATTCAAAACTTGTTTGAAAATATAGATTTTTTTAAACCGTGATATCCAGATTTCAAGGATTTAAGAAATCTATATGTTCTCGAACAAGTTTTAAATTACGATTTTAAGTGTGAAATCGCTTAAATGTTAGAATATCGAATAAAATTTTCAAATTTCATGTTACTTTTTCTTAATATACTTAATATAATTATAAACATAATACAAAGTTAAAACAGAATTTGAAATTTTTATTTAAGATCTCAAGCAATTTGACAACAAAAAACTACATTTAAAACTTGCTTTCGAAAATATTGGATTTCTTAAAAAACCTGATATCCGCGATTTCAAGGATTTAAGAAAATCATATTTTCGAACAATTTTAAATTTGATTCTTACAGAGTTGTGAAATCGCTTGAAATGTAGATAATCGAAAAAATTTTTCAAATTTCATGTTTAAACTTTTTCTATATAATTAATAATTATAAACTATAAAAAAAAAGTTTAAAAACAGAATTTGAAAAATTTTATTTAAGATTCTCAAGCAATTGACAACAACAAACTAATTTAAAACTTGTTTGAAATTATAGCATTTCTTAAACCCTGATATCCCGGATTTTCAAGGACTTTAAAGCAAATCCATATTCTTTCGAACAAGTTTTTAAATTTTGATTTAAGTTGTGAAAATCGCTTGAAATGTTAGAAATTATCGAAATAAAATTTTCAAATTTCACTGTTTAAAAACTTTTTTTTTAATAGTTCATAATTAATTAAGTTATATTAAAGAAAAGTTTGAAAACACGACAATTTGAATTTATTCGAAATTCTAACATTAAGCAATTTGACACTAAAAAACTAATTCAAAACTTGTTTGAAAATATAGATTTTCTAAAACCGCTGATATCCCGGATTTAAAGGATTTAAGAATCCATCATATTTTGAACTAGTTTTAAATTAGATTTTAAGGTTGTGAAATTGCTTGAAATGTTAAAATATCGAATAAAATTTTTCAAAATCATGTTTAACTTTTTTTTAATAGTTTCATAATTTAATTAGTTATATTAAAGAAAAGTTGAAACAACGAAAAAATTTTTTGAAAAATTTTATTCGAAAATTCTAACATTTCAAGCAATTTGACAACTAAAAATCATAATTGAAAACTGTTTTGAAAATATAGAATTTTTTAAAAAACCGTGATAATCCCGGATTTCAAAGGATTTAAGAAATCATATTGTTCGAACAAGTTTTAAATTAATTTTTAAGTTTGAAATCGCTTTGAAATGTTAGAATATCGAATAAATTTTCAAAATTCATGTTTAAACTTTTTTTAATAGTTCTCAATAATTAAAGTTATCATTAAAGAAAAGTTGAAACACGAAATTTGAAAATTTTATTCGAAATTCTAACATTTCAAGAGCAATTTGACACTCAAAATAAATTCAAAACTTGTTTGAAAATATAGATTTCTTAAAACCCTGATATCCCGGATTTAAAGGATTTAAGAAATCCATCATTTTTGAACTAAGTTTTAAATTAGATTTAACTTGTGAAATGCCTTGAAATGTTAGAATATTCGAATAAAATTTTCAAACAATTCATGTTTAAACTTTTTTTTTATAGTTCATAATAATTAGTATATTAAAAGAAAAGGTTTGAAACACGAAATTTGAAAATTTTATTCGAAATTCTAAGAATTAAAAAACATTCAAAGCATTTGACACTAAAAAAACTTAAATTCAAACTTGTTTGAAAATATAGATTCTTAAAAACCCTGATATCCGGGATTTAAAGATTTAAGAATCATATTTGAACACAAGTTTTAAAATTAGATTTTAAGTTTGTGGATAATTTCCCCGCCCTTTGAAAGTTTTTTTGAATACGAATAAAATTTTCAAAATTCATGTTTAAACTTTTTTTATAGTTCATATTAATTAAGTTATATTAAAGAAAAGTTGAAACACGAAATTTGAAAAAATTTATCGAAATTCTAACATTTCAAGCAAATTTGACACTAAAAAACTAATTCATTAACTTGTTTGAAAATATAGATTCTAAACCCTGAAATATCCCGGATTTTAAAGGATTTAAGAATCCATATTTTTGAACAAGTTTATAATTAGATTTTTAGTTGTGAAATCGCTTGAAATGTTAGAATAATCGAATAAAATTTTCAAAATTCATGTTTAAAACTTTTTTTATAGTTCATAATTAATTAAGTTATATAAAGAAAAGTTGAAACACGAAATTTGAAAATTTATTCGAAATTCTAACATTTCAAGCAATTTGACAACTAAAATCATATTTATAACTTTGTTTTGAAAATAATAGATTTTTTAAAACCGTGATTATCGCCGATTTCAAGGATTTAAGAAAATCTATATGTTCGAACAATTTTAATATAAGTATTTAAGTTGTGAAAATCGCTTGAAATGTTAGAAATTTCGAATAAAATTTAATATTTCAATGTTTAAAACTGTTTTTTTTATAGTTTCATAATAATTAAGTATATATTTAAAAGAAAAAAAAGTTTTGAACACGCAAATTTGAAAATTTTATTCGAAATTCTACATTTCAAGCAATTTGACACTAAAAAACTAATTCAAAAACTTGTTTGAAAATATAGATTTCTGTAAAACCCTGATATCCGGATTTTCAAGGATTTAAGAAATCCATATTTTTGAAACAAGTTTTAAATTAGATTTTAAGTTGTTGAAATCGCTTGAAATTGTTAGAATTGAATAAATTTTCAAATTTCAATGTTTAAAACTTTTTTTTTATAGTTCAATAATTAATTAAGTTATATTAAAAGAAAAGTTGAAACACGAAATTTGAAAATTTTATTCGAAAATTCTTACATTTCAAGCAATTTGACAACTAAAAAACTAATTCAATATATCTGTTAGAATATAGATTTTTTAAAAACCGTGATATCGAATTTCAAAGATTTTAAGAATCATATATGTTCGCAAGTTTAAAATAGATTTTAACGTTGTGAATCGCTTGAAAAGTTAGATATTTCGAATAAAAATTTTCAAATTTATGTTTAAACTTTTTTTATAGTTCATAATTAATTAAGTTATATAAAAAAAAGATTAAACACGAATTTGACAATTTTATTTGAAATTCTAAATTTCAAGCAATTTTCACACTAAAATCATATTTAAAAACTTGTTTGAAAACTTATAGATTTTTATAACCGTGATATCCAGGATTTTCAACGGATTTAAGAATCTAATTAATGTTCGAACAAGTTTAAATTAGATTTTAAGTTGTGAAATCGCTTGAAATGTTAAGAATTTTCGAATAAAATTTTCAAATTTCATGTTTATCACTTTTTTTTATATGTTCATAATTATTAAGTTTTATAATTCAAAGAAAAGTTGAAACACGAAATTTGAAAATTTTATTCGAATTCTAACCTTTCCAAGCAATTTGACAACTAAAAAAACTAATTCAAAAACTTGTTTGAAAATCATAGATTTTTTTAAATCGTGATATCCCGGATTCGAATTTAAAACGAGGTGTTGAGCTGATTTTAGGTAACGTATTCTATTGAAGTCTGACTTAGGCATTACTTGAACAAACCAGACCGGTCTTTTTTGACGCAAGCAGTTGATTCGCTTTCCACGCTTTTTAGAGCCCACTGTAATTTTGAAATCGATTTTATCGATATATATGAGAGTTTGAGTGGATGTTTCACCGCACCGATAGTTTAACGTTTCGAAAAGCCAACACCGTATTCCTTGATTCCTCCTAAATATTTTAGGTTACTACTATAATTCAGAATTGTTCGAACGCGAAATTTATGTTTGTTACGAAGCTTTTTTTGAAAAGAAATAATTTCAGACAAAAATTTCAAATTCTCTCTCGTATTTTATGCTGTCATTTTTAAGTGCCGCATCAACAACTACAATTTTTTGCATTGGGTGGCTCAGATTTAAAGAATGAAACTTTCACTTGAAATGTGGACAACTATGTCTTAACATATCAAGCATTGCAAAATTTCAGGTGGCCACCTGTTTGAACTGCTGGATAAAAGTGAAAACTAATTTCGAAGAAAGAAATCTTGCGAAATTAGTTTACCAAATTATATCATGGATCCCAACCGCGCGCGAAAGTTAATTTTTTAACAAAAATTACCAAACATTTAAATTACTGGAATCAAAATTTTTGGAATTTAATATTTTGGAATTACACAGTACTTATTTTTTTGCAAAAAAATCTAAAAAGCTCTTCAAAACAGATGTGAAGTTAATCTACCAAAAATAATACTTTTTTTATCATCACGGTACACAGAGGGCCAGTTATCGCCGGCCAAATAATTGCCCCGAAAAATTAATAAGCTTAATCCTGGCCTCACTTTGGGGATCTTTCAAGACTGAAACACGACATAACTTATCCAACAAATAATTAAATTATAACTGCCGATATTTCAGCTTGATAGGCCTTTATTATTTTAGTAAAATTGTATTTCGTTTTTTAATTTCGAAACCTTATGAAATTTAAATTTAAATAATGGCAAAATTCATTAAAACAAAAATTTTATTGTTCCCTCCCAATTTTTATATTTTGAAGATTAAAGTGCGCAGATGATCGGATACTAAAAGTACTAAGGAATGAAGTATAATATTATATGTTTTAGAATATTTAAACTTAAAATTTATTTTTTTTATCGAAATTTTAATCGCGAAACTCAATCTTAAGATCAACTGTTTAAACCTCCAGCTTCACACCGATAATTAGCCTTTGATTTGTGTGACAAACGTACTGAGTACATTTTGTCATTCAAATTGAACATTGCAATTTAATTCAATCCTGTCGGAAGAATAATATTAGAATACGAAATGTATGACAAAATGGTAATCCCAGGTGTAATGCCAGGTGTCGCGGCATAATTTACAAAAATGTATGACAAAGTTGTCCTTGCCCCCTTTTTACTTGCAAATCTAGTAATTTAAAAGGCCAAATCAAAACGTTTATGATCAGGTGAAGCTAAAAAAGAAATATAATGCTGAAGTTTGAAGCGGCGCTAATTTCATTAATGCTGCTCTATCATAGCGCCAACCATCTATATAAAAGTTATATAATTTGTGTTTTTGTTAAATTATTAAAACATGTCTCGTCAATTTTCAGTTGGGCATTTTAAGATTGAGAAACCACGAGCTCTCAAGCGTACCAAGTGAGATGATTGTTTATGGCCTATTGAATAATTAATCTTCAAATGAGCGCAGAATTAGACACCGAGCGTATCATAACACAGAACACAAATCGTCAACGATTCTGGTCTAGAAGAAGTTTCGAAGTAAACGTGGTGCTCATATTCACATCAATTTCCTTTGGACAATTTTTTGAACGGCCTAAGTAATATAATATACAATGCTGTAATTCATTTTCAAAAAAAATACTATCATCTTAAACGGGGATGTAGTTGAACTTTTACCTCTTCTGGCCATAATCATGTCGTCCATTTTATTCCAAATTCAGAAATTTAATTCTTCAAACGCACTCTTATTTTTCAACTTTGATAGTAGAATTAACGCCTAGATTGAAGTAAATATACGTACTATAAAAATTGAAATTCTCGAATTACACCGTTACTAGATCCTTTGACAGCATTACTAATACTGTATGAAAAGTGACTAGTCAATTTTTTTTTCGTAGTGAACACCATTTTTTGTACACTAGACCCCTGAACTTATCTTTTAGAAAATTTCCAACAAAATCTTAGTTCGATTGCTTTTTAATTAAAAAAACTGAGTCCTTTAAATCAATAAAAATACTTTTATGTGGTACTTGATTCTGGTTGTTTCTTTCTGGCTCAATCCAAATTTTAGAGTTGATAAATAATATCGATGAAGTTGTTGCAGGACCAAATTCAAAATGAATCTTTGATACATTTGGCTTGTGAAACAATTAACATCTGTTCTCTACATCTGAAAATTTGTGTCATCTGTCATGGCACAGGGTTTCAAAGATAAAGATGCACCTTATTATTCTACTAAAAAACTACATAAAAATTGATTAATGAAGAAGTGATTGCTCGAAATAATGGGACTCGAGTAAACATTTCAGCAGATTCAGGAAGTTGAGCGTCAACTTTCTAACGAATCATCCAACTTGGTGATATTGTTGTGATCTATAAATAACAATGAATTTTAACCTGTTTAAATCATCAAATTTATTTACTTTCTTTGAAAACTGTTTCTCCCACTCATACCTTAATAAAATTGGTATAGAAAATATTTAATTTGTTTCTTTGCTGGAAATTATGCCGAGAATATTTATAAAATGTCACCTCTTTTTCTTTACATTCAAACTTAAGGGTATAGACTAACACAGTAGTTATACTATATTTATAAACCCCTCTAAAATTAGAAGATTTCATATCTTTAATTTTTAAGAGGGCTTTTTTGCATTATTATTGCGAGAATGTTTTTAAAACTTCAAACCAGGAAGTGTACAAAACGCGAATATTTCCAAAAATTGGCCTACTTTTTATAGGAATTTTCAAAAAAAATTCAGGAACAATTAAAAAGCCAAATCATAGCAAAAAGTTTGCTAAATGCTGATTTCTAGAGAAAATTATGAAAAAATATTATTATTAAAGTCTTCTAAATAATAAAATAATGACAAATCTTTTAATCGAATTTGAATTTTTTGAGGACTTTTCGTCATAACCCAATGTGGTTTTTGATGTAGAACTAATTGTCTAAACATTTGAAAGGTTAAAATTCATTGTATAGAAATGTATCCGTAATTTCTTAGATCTTCGAAAAAGTGTTTCACGAACGAATAGTTTTTATTGGTCGGCGCTCAACCAAAGTGGCGCTGTATAACTCTTCAATTTTAAATATGATTTGTATCTAAAATAAGCAACTTTCAGATGATAGTATGAGAACAACTAATCATGATAATATGTTTCAAGAGAAACGAGATATCAGGAGACGACCTGGGTTATCCCTACACAGCTGAAACCGATATAAATGCAAAATATCTATTTTAAATATCAACATTGAATGTCCTTTATGCAGTGCATAAAAATGTTTAGATATTAACATTAAGCAAGGGCTCTTTAAAAAATTCTGATATTTTCTGTTTGAGTTACTTTTTTTGAATTTCTTTGATAATATATTTGAACGTCACGGTACTTTTTTTTCAATATAGTACCTGAGAACAAAATTTTCCTCTACATATAAGAAACTATCTGGAGAAATTTAGCTAAAAATAAACTCTGTCAATTCAAGATTTTGGTTGATTCTCTTTTAAGCCCGAAAATATCAGGTCTATCAGCGCATTATTTTGGAGGCAGTTTTTCTCAAATCGCCCTCAGGTAATTTTCCAAAAATTATATCTTGAATACGGAAAAAGTGACCTTTTTCGGTAACGATTTTTGTGTTGCAGTACAATTTTAGAGTCAAGAAGAATTTCTCTCGAAATTCAGGAATATTCTACGTTTTAAAACATTTTAAGCTAAAGTAAACTGAGTTTGGCGGAGTTCCGGCATATCCTTTATGACGCTTTGATTAATCTAATAGATGGTGGGTTTTATGCTTCCTGAGTGTTTCCCATAGCAATTTCGTGCTATTTTCACACCCACAAAATAACGTAAAAAAGAGCGACCCCCTTAATTTTACACTAATTTGATTCAACCCGCGTAAAACCGACTTTTTTTCGAAAAAATATATATAATATAATTTGACTAAATTTATTAATGGTGAGCTAAACGGTGATTTGAAATTTTTTTTTAAAAGTGGAATTTGCCTAAACGTAGATATTGAAAAAATCTACATCCAGCAAAAGCAGTACAGTAGAGAGATTTTGAAAGACGCGATCGGGCTCAAACTCTTTGCCACAATTTACTACAAATAAATTATATGATAAATAAAATTTAGCGTTTTTATAAAATTAATATTTTTAAACTTAAAAAAGCTTTTATTTTCATTTTTTTATAATTTATTGAACGAAAAATGTTGTTGCGGCAATTCGCGTCATATAAAAGCTCTCGACCAATTTTAACGTGTGATTTAACGTTGTGGCCAACGCATTCTAACCAAAGTGTAATTAAGGGATATGGATCACTGAAAAATGCGGATCTGAAGACTTTGATTAGGTTGATCACTTCCTTAGTATTGCTAACTGAAATATTATTTGTTTTCCAATATCCCCGAAAGTGCGCAATATCGCCAATTCTTTCAGGAAAAAACTTCAGCGATATTGGGCCTTTTCAGACAGGAACCCTGGTATAAAACCACCTTAGTCAAAATAGGTTTTTACGGTTGAGACTTTTGAAAACGACTTATCACGGTTTGAGGTTCTTCAAGACAGCCTGAAAACTAAGTAATCTCAAATGTTTTGAGAAAAAAGATGATCCGATTCAAATTTTCTTGATTTTTTTCGATATGTGTGGTCATCCTGGGTTTTTTGAACATTGGAAATTAAGCTGCACTTTTGACATAAGGTGTGAAAGTAGTAGATTCCAATACCCAAATAATTTTGTGAACACACTGTGGAGCTTTGTCATCACCTGAATGCTGTATCTTGCTCTTATCAGTAAATTTTCTAGAACTAAAAATTTAAAATTCTAGAATATCAAATGTCGGATGCAAAAATATTCGTTTGAACTTCCTTATGCGAAAAAATTGAAAAACTCTAACTACCTTGGCTTTCTGGTAAATAGGCGCTTTGAACAGTCACCCTATATAAAGGTGTCGGTGCCTTGGCGGAATTTTTTTTCTGTGCTCAAAACCGGGTAAATTGAATCACCAAATTACCAAAAATTAATCAAACGTTATCAAATATAAATTGAAAAGTGTTTATTGAGAATTTGAAAATAAATTCATTGGTGACGCCAACGAATGTAATTTGATATAAAATCGGAGGTATTTGAGGTCCGGATTCCTGAATTTGCGTAAGTTTTGTTTAGCGATTTTTGATGAATTATGCAATATTTAAGGCTGATATCCTTTTTCGGGAACGGAACTCCATCTTAAAAAAACGCTTACTATATCTAAGCGCGTGTTCGAATCCCACTTGAATGTTGGTCGAAATGATTGTTTTAGTGATTGCTTGAGAGATTACAACACCGATAAAATTCAGCGGTTCCTTATCAAGAACCCTTGTCTATAATCATATACAAATGTAATCACTAAGACAGCATTAGTGGGATCGAACACGCGCTATAGAGATAGTAAGCGTTTTTGAGATGGATTTCGTTCCGAAAGGATATAGAACAGTGGGTGTGACCAATGAGCAACACACAAGCTTTTCAGTCTTTTTTCGAAAGATGTTATAAAAGTAAAATTAATTGTTTTGAAGAAAATTAGATTGTATAAAGTGACCTCAAAAGTGGCAACTTACGTTGGAATGAGTTTTATTCAAAAATTATGAAATGGCAAAAAGTTTCCCATCGGGAGAAAAAAATTGAAAAAGTGCAAGTCTGTCAAAATGCACCGACTCCCTTAAGGCTAATATAGAACAGTTGGTGTGTGATTAATGGGCAACACACGGGCTTAAGACAAACAGTCTAGACAATTGGTCTCACTATTTCCCATTTGCATAATTTCAGCCCAATTTTGGCATCAATTTGACTCAAAGTATTCACTTTATTCATTTTTATATCAATAATGTTAATCAAAAATTTTATTCTCCGTACGCCCACTAATAATTGGTTTTTCTCTGGTACTATGGAGTCAGCAATTCGATTTAAGGTCATATTGTTCGAAATCGACGAAATTCAAGACGTTAAATTTGCCGATTTCGGTATCTTCAGCGTCAGTTAAAAATCATTTCCAGCACGGTTTCCAGCACATCGGTTCTTCGATATCTGATTAAGTTTTTGACGCAGTTTTTTAGATTTTTGAAAAATTTTTTTTAGTGGAGTTCAAGATTCTTGATCGTCTGCTCCCGTGTGTACATCCTGAGTTTTCTCGTTTACGGCGTTTTTAGTCCGCCGGAGTAGACAGCCAAAATTGCCTATACTTTGCTATAGATTTGGCTGTCTAACCGGCGGAAGAAAAAAAACGCCGTAAACGAGAAACTCAGGCTCTATACTCCGAAAGATGGCCAAGATGATTTTTTCAAAAATTCCGATTTTTCAACAAATTACTTTTTCCGAATAATAAAACCGATTTTTAGGATATTTCTGTAATAAATGAAGATATCGCGATGCACGAAGTGAAACTAGAACAAGTTCTTGCGGCAAGACATCAAGTTTTGATTGATGCTAGGGTGTCTGGGACAACTTTGCCACTGACTCAGGGAAGCCTGGAAGAAGATATCGAAGAGGACACACAAAATGATACAGGAATGCTCGATGGTACCAGGATTGGTTAACATTTTTTCTCCTAATTTATTTTTTTCATAGTATTTTCATATCGATTACGGGGCCCTCTCGTCAATTTTTGCGATTTTTTAGCATTTTTTTTTATAATTTGGCTTTTGAACACGACTTATCCGATTAAGTTCTTAGATAGCTCAAACTGAACACAAATATCTTGTGAATAATATTGAAAAAATTGGTCTGAATCGGACCATATTTTGTATTTTTTTATTGTTTTATTATCATTTTTTTTAAATTGGAAACAATGGTCTGATTCGAACAATTTTTTTAATTCATTTTTTTCTAAATATTTGTGCTCAGTTTGAGCTATCTAAGAACTTAATTTTTAAAGCCGTTATTTATGCTATTATGAAAATATTGGCAATTTTAGTTTTTGGAGAATAATACGAGTTCATTTTGTATTTTTGATAAACTGGTTAAAAGGAAAAATAGAGCCAGTTTAAAAAAAAATCTTAAAATATGGGCAATGATAGCTTTAGCTTTAAGGACAATTTTGGACAATATCACCTGTAATTATCGACAGAAACCATGTGGTATTTTTACTGAATTTTTTTTTTAACTATTTCACATGAACAATGAAAGAACGGTAACAATTCTAATTTTTTGGTCAGAATTCCTTACAACTTTATATGACACTTTTATTATAGCGCTTGCGCCATTTTTATTATATGTTTGTTAAAATAAGAAAATGGCGTTTTCTACAGTATGTTAAATTTGTTTTACCATAATTTGTCGAATTCTTAAGCGGTTGGAGCCACCGAATTCGATTTATTTAATTTGTTCCATGAGAAACAAATTTTTCCGATGTGCTTAAAAAATATATTATTATAATAAATTGAGTTCGTTGGTAGCACCTGTTTTCAGGCAAAACTTATTAANCAGCATGTCACGTTTTTGCTTCCGTTTTTCATTCTTGCATAATTCGGTATCGCCAATCAAAAGGATTTAATCTGGCGAAAAAAACGTAGGTGCCATTTGCCAACTTTGAACGATTTGATTGGTGAAAGTGAATTATGCAAAAATTGAAAAACGGAAGCCAAAAACGTGACATGCTGTAACTAAAGTGCTGAAAATAAGGTTTTTGCACTCTAGGGTATATTTTTGCGATTTTAAGAGTGCTTAATTCGTCTATAAGGACAAACACCTTTTTGGAATAGACAAAACAGAAAAACGAAGCATACCATTTGGACTAATATATTTTTTTTATGTAAAAAAAGTAGGGTCGATTTTTTTCGGTGCCCCATTCTTGATTTCGACTGGAGAACAAGATAGCGACGAATGGTTTTTTGCCACTGAAACCTGGAAAAAATATGCGGGTAGAAAATATTTTTGACCCCTATGACAGACCGAGCGAAATATCATGAAGTGCTCAAAATGACTTAAAAAAGATTTTTACGAATTACCGGGAACCGGTAATCACCGAAAAAAATTTCATCACATAAATCGGTTTAAGATCGAGACCAAAAAACCTTTTCGTCGCCACTAGTCTGGTTCTCTCAGAACAGATAACCCCTTAACCAAAACAATACCCCTACGCAACCGATAAAAAGCGACTAATTTTTTGTTACTCGCCATTTTGTTGATAGCTAAATATAGGCCTGTTTTTGGATGTTGTCACAGACACAATCCTGCTATCGCGCAACAGCTCTTGTTCCTGTACAATCACTCGTCTGTCGTACCTCAATGCAAGAGTTGTCCAGGTGAAATTTATCGACACATGGTAATATAATATACAGTTCTTTTTAAAAACTCTAGAAAAAGTGAGGCATTTGTTCTACTACTAAGTATATACTACTGTTCTACTACCAAGAAAGAACAAAACACAATTTCCGGGCTTTCCTTATAGAAAAGTACCGTATCATGTAGACTTACTTAAGATTTATCGAATTTCTAAGCGCGGGGGGATTCTTAATCAAGGGGATCTCACGCAGATGCTTGGAGAATCAACAGGTACGGAAAATTCAGTATCACAAAAAAATATCTCATTCATGTAAAAAACAAGTAGAACTGCACCTTATGCATGTGCTTATTTCGGAAGAATTTGAATGAAAAATTCAGTGAAGGGGGGCTTCATTTAAGGGTAAGTCGACTCTGATTGCATTCTAACGAAAATACTGAAACAAGACCCAAGAGCCAAGACAAAAACCAATTACCATGATCTATCTTAACAAACGAAATAGTACATCACATGGTTTTTACACTACACCATATCTACATAAGTATTACAGAGACCCTTCAAAACTGGCCAAATTCTCCTCCCGAACGTAGTCAAATATGAGCTCAAATCACAGATAACGTAACCGATATTTAAGCACGAGCTTTGTTTAATCTCGGGCATGAAAAATTTAGAACCCAATAAAACCGACGATTCTTTCAAAATGTACTCCTACAGGATAGATTGCAAAATGGCTACAAATTATTTATCATATTCCTCCGAAATTGTAAGAATAAGACGAGCTTGTTTCTGCAATCGAGCTAAAACTCAAAATATGATTTTTTAAGTCCTTTCGAAAAAATTCCAAAAAGAGTGCTCGATCTTTCGAAGATACTCAAAGAGAAGCCAGTCGGACAACAATATAGAAAGTTGTTACGTCAAGACGAATTTGGAGTTGAGTAGTCAAATTTAAGCACACGATTTTAATGTCATTTTAAAAATACTTAAAATGCAAAAATTGTCTAAAAGTTTTTTTGATGACGGGTTCGTAAAACACTTAATTATTCACACGTATCAATTCGAAGCATTTTCAATTGCCGTATTAATCCAGAGGAATCCCTCCTTACCCCCAAGAACAGTAATCGAAATAAATAATAAATTCTTCTTCCTCAAAACTGTTATTTATAATTTATTTCATCCTATTAACCCTTTATGGAAGAAAGTTATTTATAACTGATTCAAGAAGGTGATTTCAAATTACGAAAAAAATCCTATAATAATTTCCTGCCTTTCAACAGCCCTGTTTCCAACTTATCAATTTCATTTAAGCCCTCAGACGCACAAAACGTATTCAAATACATGTATGCATAGATCTCTTCTTATACAAATCGCTATATATTTAATTATGATTCATTAAAAAATGCGTTTTCAATATAAATAGCGTCATAATATTGCATGGTATTTTTCAACATACTGTCTGTGCTCATAATGAGACTGCGTGGATTTATGAACAAAACGCCAGAAATTCTGAATTGCCCATTCGAGAAAGATTCTATATTCGAAAATTTCCTATTGGCCTTCACCACGCTCAAACTCTGAGAAATTACCATAAAATCGCGGGATCTTGAACAAGGACCAACAGTATTGGATTGGACACTGGCCAAAGTTATGACCGTGCGGAAAGCGCAATAGGTAATTTCGTTATATGGCAAAACGACCCCCTTCAAAATGAATGAATGAAAACTTTTCGAAGTCGCACGTAGGTTAAATCCTAGTGTTTTTCACAAAAACCCTAATACTGGTCGATTTTATACCAGATCATACCGAAATTTTTGCTAACCAAGTCGAGTTTTATGTGGTAATCTCCCCCGAAATTTTTGTATCAAGTTCAAATTTACACAGTAGATGCGGCTGTTCGATGTGCTGAAAATGGCTTAATGATTAACAGCCTCTCACTCCATATTCGATTTTAGAGCAAATTTGTCTCTACGTCTAAAGCGACTGTTTTTTACGTTACAACGGACTTTTGAAATTCAAAAACGTCCGCATTAGACAAAAACGACAGTAATTCGCGTCATTTAGTAGTACATTATATAAAATATTTTCAATAACATTGAATTAAGTAGTGTTCAATTTTTTTTATTATATGTCTTTGAGGATATTTTCGTCGTGAAGAGGTAGCGGCGTGCAACAACTGTCTTTAGATGGAACACTTTTCAAAAAATTGGAGTTATTTCTGGAGGGTCTTATACTTGCAAAAAAGCTCAGAGATGGTAAGAGAAAGAACTAGACATTAAGAACTGAGAAGACGCACATGAAAGTGCGAGTACCTTTATCTCACAAAATATTTCATACATACAAACGACATGTAATTATGCCCATATCTATGGAGAAAGTCACAGAAATGTTAACTCTAATTAAACATGAAAAGGTGCGTGAAATCACCAATTTAACATAAAATGATAAAGTGGGGGAGGTTGATAATCGCCGAAAAAAACCGTACGTAATTCGACGTATTTTTAGCTCAAATACTCCAGTGCGAATATCGCCGAAAATCGCCAAATATCGCCGATTTTCTTTGAGATTTCCCTTACCAATATTCTGTGGCCGTCATGAATGACGTCATTTTCAGAACGTAGTTTCAAATTCACTTTTAACTCTTATTTGATATGAGTTGGCGAGACTCTAATTCTACCGCATTTGTGATGCACGTTATTCGAACCTACTGTAAAACATATAAAACGACAAATTGTCGACATACTGGATACCGACCTCAGAGTACAAATCCAAATATTTGAAAAATGCGGAATTCTATGCCAATGTTGATTGGTTGACCTTCTCAACAACCGACTAAAATGCCTATCGCAATCAAGAATTTGATGGGTTAATCTGCGTGGTACATCAAATATTTTAGATTGACCTCGAGTCCGGTAACATATATGACGCATAAGAACGCGCCACGTTTTAACATTTTTGAACAAAAAATTTCTTTCGGTTTTATACTTCGCCGAAAGTGCCAATTACATTTCAACTTGGATAAAAAGATTTAGCTTAAAAGAGCGACCGAAAAGAACGCAAGGCCACGTAGCGACAACTTATACTACAATGCAGGCTTATCAACGAATAAGATATCGAAACAGATGAGAAAATACAAAATCAAGCTATTCGGAAATTTATACCGGATGAGTAGTAAAACTTGCGCAAACAAAGAAAATTCAACTTGGCAAATTAAAGAAATTGATAAGAAAGAAAAACTAACACTCAGTTAAGGTTTGGGAGAGGACACGTTAACCACCAAAAAAAAACTTTGAATCGGGAACTTCCAGCGCATTTAAAATGATCCATCTCGATTAGATTCTAGATAGCCAAACGGAGGGACAAATATCTAGTAAATAATAACATCAAAAATAATGGTTAGAATCGAATTATATTTTAATTCTTTTTTCTGAGATATTGAAATATTAATTATTAATTCAATAATTTCATTATCTCAGATAAAAATTAGGAAATAATTCGATTAGCCAATTCTTTTTTATGTTATTATTCACTGGAGATTTGTGCTCAGTTTTGAAGCTTCTAGAAACCAAATCAGATAAGTCATTTTCAAATTGCGAATGAATTCCGAATTCAAAATTAATATTTTTGGCGGATTATTTTTGGCGGATTAACGTGCCCTCTTTTGAGAGGCATATATTTAGGTTGTTTTTTAAGAGTGTCCCAATTTAGGGTATCTGTTCTGGAGACCAGACTTAGATAGCGACAAACAGTTTTCTATCTGAATCTGACCGAATTTTTCTCTGGTGATTATGGGTTTCACCCGGTAATTCGCAAAAAAACGTTTTTGGCGGTAATTTCGAGCAATGTCCCTGACTTATTTCCAGTACGTGATCAAGCTGGGGTAGCAAAAAAAAAATTCACCTAAATTTTTTTTCCAAGGTTTCAATGCAAAAAAAATTTGCTAAAACGTATTAAGTTCCTTACAGTTAAAAAATGAGACATGCTGTACACCAGGCCAATTTCTAAGTTTTAATGGTTGCTCTTGAAGCTACGAGAAAAAAAAAATCTTGAGCAAATTCAAAATGAAAAACATAATTTTTTTTTCAAAAATCCGTTTTTTTACGGTTAAATACCTGTTTTTTGTTTAATTTGAGCTGTGACGTGTAGGGGATGGTTGGGATGTTTAATTTTTTCATGTTCTCCAGGAAATTTGACCACAATTGACAGAAAAATCAGACCTGGGAGAGCTGGGAAAAAATTGTAGAAAAAATTTAGAGTCGACATTCCTACGAAATGACTAATTTTTTTTCAGAAATTTCCAGAATAATTTTTTTTCAAAATTTTTATTCAAAGGTAGCAAATTTTTTTCTGGCAACGGCCCTAACTTCTGGAAAATTCAGTAAATTGGAGTTTTGTATGGCTCAAATTCGAAGTAGTGCCCTAAATGGGGCGTTTTAAAAAGTCATTTTCTGACACTAGATGGGGGCCAAAAAACTTTTTGTTGTGCCCGGAATCGTTTTTTCTGGGTCAACAACCCCCGTGAGGTCAAAGAATTTGTATCAACTTTACTTTAGTTCTGTCGTTAGTTTTACTGGTGGGTTCTCCTAGATATACAGCATTGTCACATTTTTCTCCCAGCCTTAGTTTTAGCTCAGCTACCTCGCCCAATCAAAACGCTTAAATTAAGTCTTGGTAGTTAAGTACTTTCCTAGGGCAGTACTTTAAAATCCTTAGGACGCGTCCTACTAGACACTTACTGGCGTGATTTTTTTTTAATGCAACTACCGAGAGCGTGTGAGTTGCGTCGAATGTTCTCGGAGATGGCTCACCCGATTGACCTGATTCCAAAAATGTCCGCGCTAATGAGTTGATACATGCGATACAAAGTTTTTTTTTAGAAAAACCGGACTTCCGTTTACCGTAATAACCGGTTGGTTTCACTAAAACAGGGATTTCTCGAGTACAGCATATAGTCAGATGTTGATTTTTTCGGCATGACTAAAATTTTTGACCAAAATTTCTAGGGGTCAAATTGTGTAATAGGACACCAAATGGGGTCAAATTACAAATGATCCTACGGGATCCTTTCGATGATTTTTTTCAGATAATCTTATATTTTCATTAGCTAAAGACTCTCAAGAGTAAATTTAAAGGGTCGGTCCCAAAGCGTTTTAAAAACCCAAAAATCGACCACTTTCACTTTAAAACATTAATGTCTCATTCAGTGGTATTGTTAACATGTTTTTGAATTTTTGCTCAATCACGAAAATGATATATAAAAATCTTCTCAAGAGTAAATTTCGAATTTACTTTTAGTTTGTTATGGAATCGCGATAGATTATTTTAGAATTATATTTCCCGGGGTAAGGTGGAAGGGGTAATTTGTTTCTCAAGAATTAGAGGGATTCTTTAGGCTTTAGTTAGGTGCGTTCAAAAATACAAAACAGTGCCGTCTGAAGGGATAATTTTCCCATTTAAAGCGGAAACGGTTTGGAGGTGGCTGGCAACTGCCAGGGATCAAAGCCAGGTCATTGGTCAACTTCGCGTCAACCGGAGGTTGTGGTTTTAAATCAGCCTACGCAGTATTATTTATTTTTTTTGGTACATGGCTTAATGCCGGCAATGGGCAAAACAAATGGTTTTTTAAAACATTTTCTAATAAATTTACTGGCTAGATGATTTTTAACCTCAGCCAATGGCGTGCAGTACGACATTGGCTAGTAAACCTCTTGAAGGTCGAACGTCAAAAAAGCTAGGGTTTTAGAAGTCGGTTTTGAGTATAAACATCACGCAAAAGTAAAATAATATTATTCGTAAAATTTGATTGCTTCTGTACAAACATTGCTACTGTACATAATTATGACGGACCCACATCATAACAAATGATATCTTATATATTTAAAATATCCATGAATTAGTTAAACTATTATATAAATATGCCCAAACAGATTCATTTTTTAATTTGACCTTATGGGGTCATATAACAATTCATTTAACTCCTTGCGGTCAATATCACAAAAAGAGGCGATAGTGGTAAAATCCAACTATTAAGTTGTTATAGATAACGATATCTCGAGGTTTTAAAGTTTGAAGCGTTAAAATTTCTCTGTTTTAGGTCATAATGGGGTCAATTACATATTACAAATATAATTTTTATACATTCGGAATCGTGATAAAATTTCCTTTCATATGGCCAATGTAATATGGACCTCATGCGGGTCATTGTTTATATTTACCTTTTTGGGTCATATTTACAAAATTTGACCCCAAGAATAATTCTCTGAAAATTTCCAGAGCGAGGGTGGTTAAATCAGCTTATTAAGTCGTTATAGATTAACGGATATATCGAGTTCTAGGTTTTAGGGTTAAAATTCTTGTTTTGGTCATTAAAGGGGTATATTAATAATAAAAAAAATAATCTTTTATACTATCGGAATCGTGATAAAATTTTCGCTTCCGTTATGCAACTGTAATATGACCCCCATGCGGGTCATATTTCAGAATTTGATCTTTTGGGTCATATGTAAAAATTTACTCCCCAAAAAATAATTGCTCAAACAATTTGGAGCCCGAATGAGAAAAAAATCCATACTCATATCATACCAGGACGAGAACCGACAATTTAAGAATTAACCGGATTTCCCGGTTATACCGGTAGTGGACCAGTGTTCGAAGACCCGCCCAATTTTTGCCCATAACCCTTCTCGAATGAGTACAGAATAAATTTTGGAATTTTGATCAGCCGTTTTCTTGAAATCCAGCAGCGTTACCACAGTGGATGTTACTAGGAGCGTGCCTGCAAAGTGAAACCCCGTCATACCAGGAGAAAGATGTAATTTGAAGGCGGTTTCCAAATATTTAAAAAATTCGGGGTTTTTAGGCTAATATGACCTTGTGTTATGACTATAATACGGTCAAGGACCTTCTGTTCATTTAATAGCTATACTCGGAGTATTAAACGTTGATAGAAGTTCATTTTTTTAGCCATTTGTCTTGAAATTTCTTGGATATCATCTGGGGTTCAAATTTTGTAATATGACACCAGCATGGGGGGGCAAATTAAAAATGATCCTCAAGACAAATGGCCTAAAAATGAAACCATCGATCAACGTTTAATACTCCGGTTAATAGCTATTAAATGGAACAAAAGTCCTGGACGTTATTATAGTATACAGCGGTCATATACATAAAACCCCGAATTTTGTTAAATATTTGGACCGCCTTCAAATTTATTCATTTCTCCTGGTATGTAACATGATCCGTAGATTTTCTTTTGTAATTGTGACCCCACTTTGGTGTCATATTACAAATTTGACCCCAGATGATATTCAAGAACATTTCATGGACAAATGTGCTAAAAAATGAACTTCTATCAACGTTTAAATACGCCAATTATAGCTATAAACTGAACATAAAGTCCGTACGTTATTATAGTCATAACATGGTTATATTACTAAAAACCCAATTTTTTAAATATGTTGGAACCGGTTCAAAAATTATCTTTCTCCTGGTATGTAACATGATCCCGTAGGGATCATTTTTGTAATTTGACCCATTTATGTGTCATATTACACAATTTGGACCCCTAGAAAATTTTTGGTCAAAAAATTTTAGGATGAATCCGAAAAATCAACATCTGACTATATGCTTGTACTCGAAGAAATCCCTGATTTTAGTTGAAAAACACCGGTATTACCGGTAAACCGGAAGGTCCGGTTTCTAAAAAACCAAACTTTTATCCAGTGTATCAACTCATTAGGCGTCGGACATTTTTTGGAATCAGTGGTCAATCGGGTTAGCCATCTCCGAGACATTCGACGCAACTGACACGCTCTCGGTAGTTGCATTAAAAAAAAATCAGCGCCACTGTATTAAATATTTATATAAATGTCTATAAGGACAAAACTACCAATTTTTCACTTTAGTTTTTTTTTCTTCAGAGTCAACATGAAATAGTTGGAAGAATGAAATTTTCAACAATTTTGTGATTGACATTCGTGTGGACAATATCAGAGCTTATGGAAGAAAAAGGCTTCATAAACAACAGCA
Source organism: Oikopleura vanhoeffeni (assembly GCA_004367855.1). Taxonomy (NCBI): domain Eukaryota; kingdom Metazoa; phylum Chordata; class Appendicularia; order Copelata; family Oikopleuridae; genus Oikopleura; species Oikopleura vanhoeffeni. Next base: position 131,389 of record SCLH01000892.1, read on the forward strand.
GAATCAAAACGTCTTCGTAGGAATTGAAAATCAGCACTCGCGATTGGTCAATATGCTAGAATATGAAAAGTAACGATAAATGATCACGTCAGAAATGGGAAGATGTTATAAAGGAAAGATGGAAGCCGATCTTGCAGAAGTAAAGGTAAAATACTGTAAATTGTTGGTGCATAAAAACGATCGAACCGTGTTTTTCTCTAAGATGGTAACTTTTTTCTTCTTTCAAATTTTGAAACGAATTTTTTTCAAAAGGAAATTTTAAACCATCGAGCTAAATTTCGTAAAATCTGAGGTTTGTAAAAATCGGGTTTTTATGTAAAGACATACTACATTTACAACCTTATGGAACCCCCCGTAATGGAACCCATTCATTTAATCGAAACCCATTAATATTAATGGAAAAAACCCATTTTTGAAAAACAAGGCATGTTTGAGTAAATAAACTTGTTTTTAGTGCTTAATTTGCTCAAAACCCTTCGAAAAAGTTTTTTGATTTCGCTGCCCTATAAATTATAGGCTATAATTGATCCTGAACATGTAATAGAGAAAAAACTCAAAAATTTTTTATAATTTTTTGGCTGAAATTTTTTAACAGTGTGCCAAAAATTACCATGTTATGGAAACCCAACCATTTATGGAAACCATTTTTTTCGCGAAATTGGATTTCCATAATGGTTAGTTGGTGTAGTTGTTGGCAAGCCCCTGAATTGAGCTTTTTTTTTTAAATTTCCACGCAAGTAACGTGACAGTCTTAATACATATTGTCAAGCGGACGTTTTAGTGTCTTTTTATGCGAAAACTTAGGCCAATTTTTCGACTCTAAAAAGATTCGTGCGTTTAAAAAAATACGACTTTAGTGGCAAAAAAGCACTATTCGTGATTTTGAAACACTCATATGTTTAAAAATCGAAGAAATAAATACCAGTTTAAAGATACAAAGTAAGAAATAAATAACTGTTGATGAACTGAAGCGAGGATAACAAGATAATTTTAGACATAATAATTAATATTTCATGGATATATTTATGGTGCCCCAACTTTGTTATATGTTTCTTCAAATGTTTAATTTTAGGGACAAGAAGAAAAAAAGCACGAGAAGAAATCGGAAAATCCGAGGCAGATCAAGAAGTTCTTCATGAAACGGGCTCAAGCCAAAGATAGCTCCGTACTCAGTCGAAAGCAACCGACGAAGCTGAAAACGGAGAAGCCAAATCAACAAGGTAATTGTTGCTCATTTTATAAACAGTACAGGCTATACTAGGGGAGCGCACCGGAGAAAACTAACGAGAGAACTACAGCAGTTGATACAAAGTCTTTGACTCACGGGGGTTGGTTGACCCAGAAAAAAACGATTCTGGGCACAAAAAAAAGTTTTGGCCATCTAGTGGTCAAGAAAATGACTTTTTTAAAACCCCTTTTGAGCACTAACTTCGATTTTTAGCGATACATAAGCCATTTACCTTGATTTTTCAGAATGTAAGGCCGATGTCACAAAAAAAGTATGCTACCTTGAAAATAAAAAATTGACAATTTTTTTTGAAAATTTGTGAAAATTTTTTTTGTTTATTTCGTAGGAATGTCGGACTCTAATTTTTTTTCCAAAACATTTTTCCCCGGTCTTATTTTCTGTCAGATTGTGTCAAATTCTGCCTGAGAACAGGAAAAAGCAAAATTTAAAAAAATTCCGACAAACCCCACGGGCATGACGCTTCCCAAATTTGTTTATACAAAAAAACGGTGATCTCACGGTAAAAAATCGATTCTCATTTATATTTTTTCAGTTGAATTTTGCTCAAGGATTTTTTTCGTTTTGCTTCAACAGCAACAACAGATATACAACTCTCTTAAATGTGCCCGGCTGTGTCCGGTCGCTCCCTATCTATTTTAGTGGAACTACTTACTCGCTCACACAGAGACATAAACTCTATATTTTCACCAGACTAATCATGGACTCTCGAATATAAGTCGGACACCTCTGGAGAGTTCATATATACTTTATCTAGATAAATTTAGATTATCAGAAAACGTTACATGCAATGGCGGAGGCGTAGAACGGCTTTTTGTGACAACGACCCTGGTATGACAACGGCCCTTGCTTAGAACATGCGTCGCTCGCTCTTAGGACAACGAGCACACTAAAATTAAAAATATATCAAATTATGATAATCCTGTCTAGAATCATAATTTTCGCAGTTGACCTCAACCTCTCTCTCTCTCTCTCTCGGTTAACCAGTATATAAAATTTCCCCTGTTTCATCGCGAAAGACAGGGGACCTGTCATAGTAGCGCGAGGTTCCGTTTTGGCTAAATATTAGTATTATATTCGGTGACCGTCAATGAATCCCGTAGTGCACTGACAGAGGTATTAAAGTCTGGTTCCAGGTCATAAGCAGATGATTAAATCAAAGCGATTTGATTGCTATGTTGCATTTAAAAAAGTGAACAAAAATTTATTTGAAAACCATAATTATTACTTTAAAATATAGTTAAAATACTAGAAGATTGTAAAGGTTTGTTCTTTAAAACTTTTCCATCACCATCTCGGCAGGGAGGGGTCCGGTTTAGTGATGTTTAAAAACAATGTTTTGGATTCTTGCCTCAACTTCATTTCAGTTTCACAGTGGGCTTGCGGATTGTCCTGGCGCGGTCGCGGGGGATGATGATCGGGTTACAAAAACTATGATGTCTGCTCCGTGGTACAGCCTGAGTTTTCTCGTTTACCGGCGTTTTTTTTCGTCCGAGCCGGTAGACAGCCAAAATTGCCTATACTTTGCTATAGATTTGGCTTACTAACCGGCGGAAGAAAAAAACGCGCGTAAAAACGAGAAACTTAGAGCTCTATACTCCGAAGATGCCAAGATGATTTTTATCAAAAATTGCCGATTTTTCAACAAAATTACTTTTGCCGAATAATAAAAACCGATTTTTAGGATATTTCTGTAATAATTGAAGATATCCGCGATGCACGAAGTAAAACTAGAACAAGTTCTTGCGGCAAGACATAAGTTTTGATTGATGCTAGGGTGTCTGGAACCAACTTTTGCCACTGACTCAGGAAGCCTGAAGAAGATCATCGAAGAGGACAACACAAAAATGATCAGGAATTGCTCGATGGTACAGGGATTGTTAACATTTTTTCTCCTAATTTATTTTTTCATAAGATTTTCAATTCGATACGGAGCCTTTCGTCAATTTTTGCGATTTTTTTAGCATTTTTTTTTATTAAGTTGGCTTTGAAAAACGACTTATCCGATTTAAGTTCGTCGATAGCTCAAACTGACACAAATATGTGTTGAAGAATATTGCAAAAATTAAGTCTGATCGGACCATAGTTTGTATTTTTTTATTGTTTTATTATTGTTTTATTTTTTTTTTTAATTTGGAAACAATGTCTGATCGAACAATTTTTTATTCATTTTTTTCAATATTGTGCTCAGTTTTGAGCTATCTAAGAACTTAATTTTTTAAAGCCGTATTTTATGCTATTTTAGGAAAATATTGCAATTTTAGTTTGTGGAGATAATACGAGTTCATTTTTTTTGATAACTGTTAAAAGGAAAATAGAGCCAGTTTAAAAAAAAATCTTAAAATCTGCGCAATGAGTAGCTTTGCGCTTTAAGGGGGGGTGTCGCTTTTAGGTACCTTTCAATCACGCCTCAGATCAAATCTAGCGGCAGTTTGTAAATAAGCTGAGGATTAACTTGTGTTGTAATCGAGCCTGTCGTCTAACGATTACACATCTCAAAGTCAACCCTTTTACATCCACACCACCAGTGCGTGAGTCTATTCTAGGCACTAAACGTTTCTTTTGGAAATCTATCTTCTTTTAGACCGCCACATACAAAGCGTCTCAAAATTTACACAACAGTAGCGCGATAGATGAGGAAAAAAGTGGATGAGAAGGAATTTTTCGATTTTTGACTTTTTTTTTTTTCTAGAATCTCACTTAAACGCGATTTTGCCCAGTTTTCCGAACTTCAAACTCTATCTTCTTTTAGACGATGTTTAGAATAAGCCATTTTTGAATAAGGTAGATAAATATATTGCCGGTAAAAAGTTAGATGAGAAGGAATTTTGAATAAAATCTCTAGAAAATTGAATGAAAGTGAACCGGAAATTGAAAAGTGCGAAAAAAAGTTTGTCTGATCGAACAAAAGTACCACCAAATGAAGCTGAGATATCACTGATTTCAAAAAGTTGGCTTACAGCTAATCAAAATTTTTAACCAATCAGCGTCAAAATTCGATAATTAGGTTTACAATGTGGCTTAAAAATAATTGAAATTTCTAGAATTCGATTAAGCCATTCCGATATTTTAATGTCATGCATCGTTTTGGTGTATATTCACAATAAAAATGTTCATATCATGGTGAAAACCGTTTTATGCTAGTTAAAAGCAAAAAATATTCGATTTGGAAAATTCAGATTTGGTTCTAGATTGTTTAAAAATAATTGCCACCATGAGATCTTGGGTCAACTTTAGTCATACCCGATATTAATGTATCATAAAATTAATTCTATAAAGGGCTAAAAAAAACCGACACCCACCCCCTTAAGGGGGTATGCGACTCTGATTTAAATTAAAGCCTTAGAGACATTTAACATGCTTGAAATTGATACGGGGTATAATTACGTGTACTTAAGAACCCATCATCAAAAAAAAATTTCAAAATTTTCGCATTTTTCGATTTTTTTAAAGAGATGAAGTTAAAAAATAACGTTTGCTCGAAAGTTTGACCACTTAAAGTTCAAAATATCGCCTTGACGTAAGCCAACTTCTCATCAGTGTTCACTGGCTTTCTTTTGAGCTACTTTCGAAAAAATCGAAGCACTTATTTTTTCGGAAAATTTTTGGAAAATTGACCAAAAAAATCATATTTCGAGTATCTAGCTCGAATTGCAAAAAAGCGCTCGAGAGACTCTTTACAATTGTTCTAAGGAATACTTGATAAAAAATTTGAGCAATTTTGCAAATATATCCTCGGAGGAGATAGATTTTGAAGTCTGAAATGCGAAAAATCTCCTCGTCGGTTATTTGGCGTTCTAGAATGTTCATCGCACGGATCAAAAAAAGCCCGAGAAGATTGGACATACTCCCGTTACGTTGATCTGTGAAAATTTTGAGCTCAATTTGAATACCGTCTGGAGGAGATAGATTTTGCTTCTCTCTGAAGGTCACCTTGTAGATACTGTACCTATTGGTGTAATTGGTCAAAAATAATTTTTGATGCTACTTTTTTCGCAAGATTAGGTAGATCTACAAATTAAGCATTTTCGGTTTTTCTCATGAACTGTTAGTTTCAGGTATATTTCACGAGAAAATGTCAAAATCAGAGTCGCATACCCCTTAAGGAACAATTTTGCTAATATCACCTGTAATTATCGACAGAAACCATGTGGATATTTTTACTGGAATTATGTTTTTAACTATTTTACATGAACAATGAAAGAACGGTAAACAATGCTAATTGTTTTGGTCAGAATTCCTTACAACTTTATATGACGCTTTATTATATCCGCTGCGCCATTTTATTATTAGTTTGTTTAAAATAAGAAAATGGCGTTTTCTACAGTATGTTAAATTGTTTTACCATAATTGTCGAATTCATTAAGCGGTTGGAGCCACCGAATTCGATTTATTTAATTTATTCCATGAGAGCAAATTTTTTCCGATGTGCTTAAAAAATATATTATTATGATACAATTGAGTTCGTTGGTAGCACCTGTTTTCAGGCAAAACTTATTAATCAAAAACAAATAATAAAATATACCTTAATTAAGACCCTTTTGAGGGTCAAATACCCTTTTTTGAGTGTTTCTACAAAAGCAGTCTTACATAAATACATATAAAATAAATAAAAATAATTTGAAAAAATTCAGATAATTCGAACTAAGCTCAAAGGTTCCAACTTCCCCTTCAACGAAAGTCACCTAAACGATGATTAATCAATTACGCGATGATTCCATTTTTGTCATTGTGCATAATTTCCAAATTGATAACATGAAATTTCAAATTAAGGGGTAACTAATTTTCTCAGATAATCGATTCCCCAAATTACCGCTCTTTACAAATCGTTTCTTTGTAATGACGCATATGTAGGGTGCGCAGTGGGAACCTAACTGAAACCGTTGATGAAAACAGTGGTTAGAAAATGAACTTTTTTACCCTAATTATAATAATTTACTTCGATTTTTAGATTATATAACTTCATTTTTTTGGTCTAGCATAACAACGGAAATACATAAAATTTGCTATATTTCGAAAAATTTATTGCCCGTCAAATTGGCCCGGTGAGCACCCTACGCATATAATACCATTGAGAAATCTCTGGTCATTCCATTGATAGCTAGTACGGTTTTTGCTGAAAAGGGGCTGCCTAAAAAAGTTACCTTAGCTTGACGGATTTCGGAGGTCTTGAACTTTCTGTCTAATTTGGAAGTCTTTTAACAAATAAATGAGCTTGTTTTACATTTGAAATTTTAACCTTGCCAACAGACGATTTGAAAAGGAGTCTGAAATTATTTGCGATTTCGATAAGCTTGACTCATATCTAACCGATCTACACAAAGATGAAGAACAGGTACAGTGTTTTTTTTTAAACGGTGTTTTTTTTAAACGGACGGGTTCGGTGTAGAAATTTCTGCCAAACTGTACTTAAACGGACCGGCCCCCGCAGGGAAATTCTCCCAATTTGCTTAAACGGACGGAGTTTCAAGTTGTCCGTTTAAATACAGTGTACTGTAATATTTTTAGAACAAAGAGTATTAAAATTTCGAAAAAGTTCAAATTCAATTTCAAAATAGTTTTCAAAAAAATTATAACAAGTTTTAAATTTCTTTCCGAGTCATCAAAAAATCCTATATTTTAATTTATGAAATTAAGGAGAAAAATTAAGAAGTTTCGAAACGAAAAAATAAGTAATTAGCACGCAGGAAGTTTCAATCATGTCAAAAACATTTTATTACTAGTTTTTCAAATTCCTTATAAAAAATCAGGCAGAATCAACTTATTTAATTTTCTGGTTATCTGTTAAATCTCCGTATGTCCACTATTGGGAGTGTGGCGCGATTATCATTTATAAACTATGATGAAATTTACAACAATTTTCTGCGGTATTGTATTATAGCGATTGACCTTGAGTTTGACCAGTTTTTTGCTCTAATAGACTATAGCGACCTTTCAATACATAATTGACCCATAGACTTCATGGGCCCATAGCTATGGGCCAATTGCATAGGTTGCCTATGTTTTGAGATTGACCTTGAACTTTTACTGGTCATTTTAGTTGACCATGTGGTCATTGTGCTCTTAATCGGAAAACGTGAAATTGTATCAGCCTTTTCTCCTGATTGCAAAAAATGCGCTAGCTCCTAATTTGCAACTTTCACAGCTGGCTAAAGTTAGTCATGGAAATTTGAGCTTAATATCATTTTTTTTCGAAAACGAGAAAAATTCTTAGTCTTAAAATGACCAGAAAAAGTTCTCTACAAGATAGATTAAAAACATTGATACCCATTTTTGACTTTTGAACGCTCGTGCTTTCTGTAGCCAAATTGGCCTTGTAGATAAATTTTTTATTCAGACTAATTTGGGTACAGAAAACACGGGCATGCTCAGTGTACCCAGATGGATACACTAGATACCGACTCGAAAATGATACCGAAAGGTGATCAAATGCAATTTATAGATATTTTTTTACTCCAGCGCAAATTTTTGCTTTTTTGAGAAACAAATATAGAACACTTATTGAAACAAGCTTAGGTCGAGCGACTAATTCGCGCCATAAGCGAGAAACCCGACTAGAAATATCAGGCAATGTGGTGTAGTTGGTAAACACACTCAAATCATGATGAGAGAGCCGCGGGTTCAAGCTCGGTTTTTGAGATGGAGTTCCGTTGGTAAAAAGATATTGATAAAGAACGCTTTTGTGACATCGATGGCAAGATAAATTCTGGTTTGAAAAACGTAAATCTTTGAAGAGACATGATTTTGGTTTAGGGACGCTTTTGTGACATCTGTGGCTGTTTTTTAAACATTTTGATAGTTGCTGATGTTAAAATAAAACCTGGAAGGAGATAGATTTACCGGTGATATTAATTTTGGTGAGAAATTCAGGTGAAATTTGTTCTTTATCATTAAAAATGTGAAAGGTGACAGCCTTCTGATCTTTACACCTGATATTGTAATCAATCAGAGTTGATGTCAAACTGTTTTCGCTCACAAAAAAAATTTATTCGCTTTTTCGGCGATTTAACGAAATCCCTGACTGACATAATACATCAAATTGGGGAACAAATAATTACAATAATTTCAATATTTTATCTGTTTATGAAGTTAATTTTCAAATGAACAATTATGGTGCTTATAAATTTGTAAATATAATTATTCCTGACAAGGTAAATGTTCTGAGCGAGATGAACACGAAAGTCGAACTGATCGACTTCGAGAATATATTGAAACAAATAAAAAAAAGTTAAAAACGTACGAAACGTATCGAACACACCTAGGGGGGTTTGGGGGGTTCCCCCCCATATAATCGTGCCCTAAACAACCATACAATTTGGGGAGTTTTCCGAGTCATCAAAAAATCCTATATTTTAATTTATGAAATTAAGGAGAAAAACGAACTTTTTTCGAAAATGTTTTTTTCTCAGTTTACTCAAAAAAAAATTCTGATTCGTTTGATACCCATATAAGGTTCCGGGCATTTCAAAATCTCGAAAAATTTTTGAGAAATATATTTTCGAATTATTCAGAAAAAATCATCAGGAATGGCATCCTTCGATTTTTGATATATATTTTAGCCTCTATTTTGGCCTCCGAAGGTGACAGGCAGCCTGTCACAGGCTAGAGTAGGCTATAAAAAGCAATTCAATTTAACAACATCATCAAAAAATTATAACAAGGGTTAAATGTAATTTCGTAAATATTTGACAGTAGAATGCTTTTATTGGCACGGCAAGGTCTCTTAAAATATATTTTTTTGAACTTTTGGCATCTTGTTTAGTCAATACAGCTACCACAAAATATACTCAAAGAATTTAGTAGGACGGATATGAAAAAAGTTAACGTACCATTGAAAGCATCTACTACTGTACTACAGTATCACAGTATTCTACTGTACATATAATGAAAATGTGGATAAGTTCAAATTTCATTTCGAAAAACTTTACAAAAAAAATGAATTTTCATTTTGAAAAAAATTCGAAAAAATTAATTGAACGGTCAAATTGTAGTTCACAAATGTTTTAAAAATTCAGAAAAATTTCTCAAGGGACAAATTTAAAATAAAAAAAATTTAAAAATAATTTTTATTAAATATTTTTTTATTAATCTAAAAATTATTCTAAGGTCAAACTGGACGAATTAGCTGCTCAAGTTCGAGAATTGCGTATTCGAATTGAAAAAACGATCCCACCAAAACTTCGAGTAGCAAATCGTCTGGAAGATGTTCGAGAAAAATATCAATCGACCAAAAATGAATTTGAAGATGTTCGAAAAAGAGCTAAAATGGCAAAAATCGAGTTTGAACAGCTAAAACAAAAAAGACGAACTTTGTTTATGGACTGTTTTAATTTTGTAGCCAAGAAAATTGATGATACTTATAAAGGAAATGGTTAATCTAATAAAAATTATTTTTTTAAAAAAACAGGAAAGTTCTGTGACGGCTTTTGACTTCAGCAAATACCCTTCACAGCCGTCTTTGTAGAATGAAATTAAGTTTGCTATAAAATTTTTGGAAAATTGAAAAACGAGCATATGATCATAATTTTAGAAAAAATTTTCGAAAAAGATCTGATTATTCGAAATTGTTTGAAAAGGGACCTTAAGAACCAAATTTTTGATAAATAAATAAAATTATGACCAAATTAACAGAAAAATGGACACCGACGTTAAAAATTGCTACATTTTCGAGGAAAAAATCCGAATAAATAAAAACATTTTTTGTTTACACTACTTAAGTACTTGAGTATTTGAGATTTTTCCGCAAACTTTACCGCTTCTTTTGATCCAAAAGTTGCACTATTTACTTTAGTATATTCATAGAAAATAAATTTTGTTGATATTGCGGTCATATTAAATACCAAATTTTTTTTATTAATATAAATTCTTCTTGAAATTGCTATATATCGATAATAATACTTTGGTAGGTCTATACCAGGCTTCCAAAAGGGATAGGGATAGAAGGGATAAACCGAGGGGGATAGAGGGGGATAGGGATAGGGATGGGATAGGGATGGAAAATTCAGAGCCATAGAGGGATAGGGATGGAAAGTGCCATCCCCCTTTTATCCCGTTTTATCCCCATCCCCCTTTTTATCCCGTTTCTATCCCTTTTCCGTCCCTATCCCGTTCTATCCCTATCCCCCTTTTCTATCCCTTTTCTATCCCTATCCCCTTTTTGCATTATCATAAATATTAACACTCTTCAGAAGTTTTACTGTATATTCAAGGGTTAAATTTAGTCCAAAAAAATTTGGCGGTATTTTCGATGAATCATGACTTCCGGTTTAACCGGAACTCGAGTAAAAATTGTGTTTAATTTTCTATATAATACTAGGGGGTATATTTGAGGGTGAACTTAAGTCAAAAAAATTTGGCGATATTTTTGATATATGATGACTTCCGGTTTAACCGGAAGTCGAGTGAAAAGTGTGTTTATTTAATTACAGAATACAGATTTATTAGTTTAGTTTCATAAGCTTAATTTGTCCTTAAAATAAACTTGATCTGATATGTACTTAACCAGAAAAATGTACCTAAAGTTTCAAGTTTGGGGCCCTCTGGTGGGAAAACCACTTTATGAAAAGTCGCGAAACCATCACTTATCGATTTTTTTTCGTCGACTTAGTATAGAACTCTCACTTCCAGAAAAACTTTTTCACAGACACTACCCCCTTAATCCACCTTTATAAATAAATGAACTCATAAAAGTAAAATTTTACCTGACTTTTGATTTAACCGGGAGTCATCGAAAATACCACCAATTTTTTTTTGACAATATTTTACCCTCAAATATATCCCCAAGTTATATATAAATAAATAAACACAATTTTTACCTCTCTTCCGGTTACAATTTTATTCGTATTTACAAAAACGGGATAAAAAGGGATAAGGCTATCCCGGACCCGGGATAAAAGGGGATAATCTATCCCTNTTTTCCCTTTGTTTTCATATTACAAAATTTCATTCAAGAACATTTTAAGACTATTTCTACAAGAAAAACCGTTTCGCTGAAAAAAACCCGCCCATAGGATTTTTTTGAAAAATTTAATTTTTTGAAAAATTTAATTTTTTGAAAAGTTTTATTTTTTTGAGAAATTTAATTTTTTTTTATTTATTTCACTGGAAAATGCCAAATTAAAGAAATCAGTCGAAACCCTGGTGCGATGGCTGTTCTTTCAGTAGATAATCACGAAGAACCATACAACGATGGAGTTAGTTACAGTTGTGTCGCTCCAGGAAAACGATACCGACCAATGGACAATTTATCTGGAGGTGAAAAAACTATCGCTGCGCTCGCTCTCATTTTTGCTGTCCATGCATATAGATAGGGTGTCCATCATTAATATCGACTAATAATGGGTGGATTGTTCTGAAATTTCTGCCCATTTCTGGAAATCCTAATTAGTTGATTTTACCCAATATCGATTGATGGACACCCTACATATAGACCTTCGCCGTTTTTTGTCCTGGATGAAGTTGACGCCGCTTTAGATAATACAAATATTGGAAAAGTAGCAGATTACATCAGAGCTAGAGGAGAAGATTTGCAGGTAACTTTGAACCCTTATTTGAAAATATTGCTGGACATAATAATTTGAAAAATTCTGTCAAAAAATTCGATTTCTTGAAAATTGTAAATGTGATAACAAGCGGTGTTATTTGAATAAAAATAGGCGCAAGAGAGCAATAATTAAATTTCAAATCCAATACAGGGGGGAGCCCATATCGCCGAAAGTTTTTTGCAAAACAATTTCGGCGATATTGGCACATTCGGCGATATTGGGCACATCCTTTGTACTGGGGGCCTATATCGCAGGAAGTTTTTTGCCAAGAAATTTCGGCAAATTCGGCGATATTGCCCCCCCCCCTTTGTAGATATGTATGAGTTCCATACAGTGGGTGGGTAACTAAAGTTAATAACTTATTAACTTAATAAATATCTTATTCTTAAAAATATTTTCATATTTATTGAAATTATGTTAAGTCACTGAACTTCAGTGTATCAGCTGATCAGGACATTATTACACAATTTTGAAAAATCCATGTTTCTGATTGGTCAAAAATCAACTTGCTTCAAATAAGAAACTAGGGATCGGATCGTTTTCTGGAAAATCTTCGGATTTCATTAAATTAATTTTTTGGTCTAGTATTTAAGAAGATATGCCTAATTCAAATATCACAGAATGTTATTTTAGAGGAACCGTTAACCCTTGTGAGCATATAAAAAAAGTTCCGCCAAGGCACCAGAGCCACAATCGTGGCTTTACTTTGAATGTTGTTCACAGAAAGCTTAAGGCAGTTGGAATTTTAATTTTGTCTGCATAAGNCAAATCTCTCTCCCATGGCCTGATATCACATCACATTCCCACTTCTTCAATCACCCGCGTGCTCAAATCAGATATTAAACTGCACCAAGCTTAGGTATCTGAACCTAAATTCCCGCGCGAAATACACCAATCAACATCGCGCCGAACCACCAAATCCACTGACAGTTACCCTCCTCTCACCTAATCCGCACACTCAAAAATTCCAAACACCTCGTCTCTTACTAAAATACGCTTATTCAACATTCGCTCGTTAACAGCTGCCCTTGAAGTCGCTAGACTCTTCTTTATAATTCACTAACTATGCCCTTACCGATACTACTCGAAATCTCCAAGCAACAATTAACAATTGCCAAAGTATATTATGCAGATATGAGAGTCGGACAAAACCCCTCGACTCGAGATAACAAGAATCCTACGCAACATTACCTTCCGAGCATAAACACTCTCCTCAAATTCGCTTTGGTACAATCACGCACCTCGAAAAAGTCGCAACCAAATCACCTTACTAACGATCAACAAAAAATAAAATCGAAGAAAATTATAAAAAAGATATCATCACCCTTTTGAGATAACCGATACAAAATACCGATTTAATAAGATCATTCAAACTATCCCACGATTGACTGTTTGAGATTCGCGCAGAGCAGCCCGGTATAACACAAGTACAAATAACAACGCTACCAAACATTTCATCCTTTGATTATTCGAAATTAAATTAAGACACTTTGTTCGTATGGCACACAAAAGAAAAACCCCACCTCCAGAAACTCGAAAAAAAATTCTGGTGCATACGTCTTCAAATGTGACACAAACTTTCGTAGCACGGGCGACAAAAAAGCGTACAAAATCACTCTATTCCCCAACAATTCAACTACTTGATATCATATCAGGAAAGGGGATCTGAAATACGCTACAGCGCATCTCAATCTAAACCATAACATAAACACGTACCCGTGAAACATAAAAAAAATCGGCCAAGCACAAGCCCATTGGGCTGCTACTTAATGTTTCCTTACTAAACTTAATGCAGGAAAATTCTAATTTATGGTCTCAAGACAGGAACGTCTAAAGGCCAATTTCTTTGCAATTCGACATTCTCATATCAGAATTAATTTGAGTTCACGAAACCAATCAACTCGAAAAAGCAAGTGTGTTAACATATAACCGAATATCCGGACAGTGTTTAACAATTTATCTCTGTCGAAAACAAGCACAGAATCCTGGCCTACGCATAGTTGTCCGTTTGATTTATCACTCATAAATCACCAAAGTTAATAAAATAAAGGTCAAAAATTGATTGAAAAAATCATGAACATGATTTTTGATGAAAAATGTTTATTTTTCCCTATAAAAGCAGATAATCGCATTTTTTTCTATTATTTTCGAGTAAATATGGTAATGAAGTACAACTGTGGACAATGTTTGATGGGGTAAATTCACTTTTATAATAACTAAATTTTTTCATGGGATAGTTGAAGTTGAAAATTTAGATATTTCACTTCCTAAGAAAAATGTCTGCCTCTAGATACCAATGAATTTATATTTCAACTGTTTCAACTGTATATTTCAACTGCACAAAACAGTTTCCTAAAAACTGGCTAATCTCACATTTGATTTTTATGTCCAGTTCCGAAATAATTTTTACGGAAGTGAAACATAGGCGAAAAATCCTGATAAATCAACTCCCCGTAATGCCAGAACAAAACATTCGAAGAAAAATTCAATTATTTTCTTGAAACCGAATCTAAATTCTTTATAATGTATTTGAAACAAAAGATTCCTCGATCCAGTTTTTTGTCTTTTTTCGATGATTTTAGGTATGCTGGAGCCACAATTGTGGCTCTGTGCTCACAGGGGTTAAAGACGAGTCCCTCAGCTTTTTTCAAAGAAACAAGGATCCTAGAGCTTATTTTGAGATTTGGTGAGAATCTAGAAAATTGTCTGAATTTTAGTGAATCGGTTCTGTTTTTTTCAATTTTTGCCTCAGGGGTCAGGAATTTAGCTGAATGTGCCGAAAGAGGGTGTTTTTTGGACGTTTTAATAAAACGATTTTTCTGTGGAAATGCCAGAAACGTCATTTTCGGAATGTAACAAGCCCTAGGGGTGGTTAACATCGAATTGGTCGTACTTTTTTGAATTTCGCCCTGATTGACTGTAAATCGACAAAAAAGTGCGCGAAAATAACAATTTTGAAAATTAAAGTGATAATCAGAAAATTTAAAAGTCACCAAAAGATTCCTTGGGTATGATTTGCTGAAAACGATATAAGCAACTATGGTCTGATTTTCAACACACACAGTGCTAGAGCTCAAATCATAATTTTGATAAAAATTT
>SCLH01000892.1:146298-159775 GCA_004367855.1 Oikopleura vanhoeffeni
TTAATTCAAGAAAAAAATAATTTTCAGGACAATTTTTAAAATAAAAAATTTTTATTTCTTTTTTTATTATTCTAATTTCTAGGTCCAACTGGCTCGATTAGTGCTCACGTTCGGAATTGGATGATTGGACATAAACGAATTTCCCACCAAACTTCGAGAGCAAGCGTCTCTGGAAGATGTTCGGAATTATCCATCGACCAAACTGTATTTGAAGATGAGTGCTGTCGGCAAGAGCTTCAACTGGCAAAATCGAAGTTAACCTAAAACAAAAAAAGACGAACTTTGTTTACTTGGACTGTTTTAATTTATGTTAGCCAAGAATTGATGATACTTATCAAGGAAATGGCTGATCTAATTAAATTTCTTTTTAACAAACAAAACAGGAAAGCCGTTTCTTTGTAAATCTTAAGTTTGCCTATAAATTTTTGAATTTAAAATCCCGAGGCATAATTAATATACTTAATCTGATTTTTGAAAAAATCTTGGCGAAAGCTCGACCTATTCGAAATTTTTTTAAAGGACCTTTAGAACCACAAGTCTTGTGAAAATCAAATAAATTCTGACCAAGTTAACAACAAAAATGCACACTGACGTTTTATAAAAGTGCTACATTTTCCGACGGGAAAATTCGAATAAATAAATATTTTTTTAATATGAGTCATTCAATTACCTGTATTTGAGTTTTTCCGCAACCTTTTAATGCATTACCTTTAATATACAAAGATAAGATGCACCTATTTACTTTGCTTCGATATTCACTAGAAAATAACTTTGTTTTATGCAGGGTCATACGTTAATACCAACATGTTTTTTCACTTAATGATAACAATTCTTCTTGAAATTGCTACATATGCTATCGTAACTATCGATCATATACTTTGGATAGGTCGTAAGACTACCAAGATAATTATCCGATTATCATGTTTGTATGACTCCACTTCTTTGCTAAATTTTCCCTTTTTTTTTCATATTACAAATTTCATTTCACGACACATTTTTAGCTCTTTCTACAAAGAAAACCCGTCTTTCGCTTGAAACCCGCCATAGATATTTTTTTGAAAATTCTACTTTTTTGGGCAAATTATTTTTTGCAAGTTTTATTTTTCTCTCGGACCATTTCACTTTTTCCTTTTATTTATTTCACTGGAAATGCCAAATTTACAGACATTCAGGTTCGAACCTGCGTTGCGAATGGCTGTTCTTTAGTCGATTACTCACGAAGACCTACAACGATGAGTTCGTTACAGTTGTGTGCGCCCAGGAAAACGATGTACCGACCAAGTGGGACAATTTCATCTGGGCGTGAACCTATCGCTGCGCTCCTCTCATTTTTGCTTCCATGCATATAGAATAGGTGTCCATCCAGTTATATCGACGTAATAATGCGGTGGATTGGTTCTGAAATTTTCTGCCCATTCTGGGAATCCCTGAATTATCGTTGATCTTCCCAATATCGGATTGTGCCCCCTCATATTAGACCTTCGCCGGTTTTCTTTGTCCTCGTGATAGTTGACCGCGCCCGCTTTTATGCTAATACAAATACTTGGAAAAGGAGCCAGTTACATCAGGCTGAGAGAAGCTTGCAGACTTTAACCCTTATTTGAAATTGGCTGGCATCATCATTTGCAAAATTCTCGTTTTCACAAAATTCGATTTCTTGAAATTGTAATGTGATAACACAGCGTGTTCTTTGATAAATGGCGCCAGAGAGCAAATAATTGATTTTCGAAATCCTACAGGGGGAGCCCATATCGCCGAACTTTTTTTGCCAAAATTTCGGCGATATTGGCATATTGGCGTACTTGGGACATCTTTGTGCACCAGGGGCCTATATCGCAGGAGTGTTTTGCCAGAAATTTCGGCGATTCATTGGGCCCCCTCCTCTTGTGCATTATTTATGAATTCCATTACGTGCGGGCGGTACTTTATTTTATTTTCAAACAATTTTCGCTATTTATAAACATTATGTTAATGTCACTGCTTCGTGTATCAGCTGTCGTAGTGACTTTATTACCAGTATTTTGAAACATGCTTGTCTTATGATTGGTCAAAAATCAACTTGCCCTTCAATAAAGCAACACTAGGCGATAGGATCGTTCTTTCTTGGCAAATCTTCGAGGGATTTCACCTTTGAGGTAGGCTTGTCTTCTTCTCGGTTGCTCCCATGATTTACGACTGGGAGACGAGGAGGATCTAGCAAGCGATCGCCGACCACAGATCAGTTATTCTGCCACAGTAGAAACCGTGGAAAAAATAATGCGGGTTAGAAATTTTTTCGGTTCTAGTGTGTTTATCACCTGTGACGCGAAGATTCTCACGTCATTGCGATTGATTGCTCAACTATGCCGCAAGAAACCTGTGGGTTTTTTTTGTGCGGATTACCGGTCGAACCGTAATGCATCGCGAAGAAAAAAGAAAAAAAATCCCTGCGGTTCCAAATTCGGTTAACGATTACGATTGCAAAAACGTTTGTCGCTATCTAGTCTAGTTCTAGCTCGAACGTCCCCTTAGGTGGCGCAACCGACAAAAAAAACGCGACCTGCTATATTTTTACGGTCTAGTATTTAAGATAATTGCCTTATTCACTATCACCTATGTTATTTAGAGAACCTTAACCGTTGTGACGCAATCATAAGAAAAAGTATCCAGCCAAGGACCAGCAGCACATTAGTTGTCGGCCTCGACTATCTGAATTTTGTTCAACGAAGTTTAGGCAGTTGGAATTTTTTCTTGTCTGCTGAAGGCAAGTTGAGAGGTCGCTATTTTTGCATTCGACATTTCCTATTCTGAGACTTTTAATTTGAGGCAGTTCTAGAAAAACTGCAGTCGAGAAAGCAAGCGTCTCGTGCCATATCACGTGATACCCGGTCACAGTTGTACTCTACATTTGGATTTCTGTCGAAAACAATGCCCAGAATCTGCGTGCCTTAGCGTCATAGTTTTGTTTCTGATTTGTTGATATTTCCTAAATCAAAGTAATTATAATAATCAAAATTCTTGATTGCGAACATCACTGATTTTCGTGTATGAAACAAATGTTTATTTCCTTATAATCGCAGATTAATGGCCTTTTTTATTTATTTCGCAGTAAATATGGTAATGCCTACAACTGTGCGCATGTTTTGATTGGGTTTTAAAATTCACTTTTATTAATACAATTTTTTCCATGGAGTCTTGAAGTGTGAATTTAGAATATTTCACTTCCTAAGACATGATTCTGCCCCTAGATACCACAAATTTTTATTTCCTGTGATGCAATGCAAACACCTTTCCTAAAAACTGGCTTAATTTCCATTTGCTTGGTATGTGCCGGGAGTTTCGAAATAATTTTACTGGCAGTGAACATAGGGCTAAAATCCGGAAATTAATCAACTCCCCGTATGCTCGGACAAACCTTGAAAAAATTCATTTATTTTCTTCGAAACCGATCTAAATTATTTATAATGTTTCGAACAAAGATCTCCTCGATCCAGTTTTTTGTCTTTTTTCGATGATTTTTAGGTAATGCTGGGCGCCAAGGCATGCTGGCTCTGCTGCTCACAAGGCGCTTAAGCTGGTATTGTGGGTGCGTAGTTATTTTTGGGCCAGGTTCGCACATTCGGCTTTTGCACATTTGCCACTTGACCATCCAGCACCTTCAGGAATCGTTTCTTGCATACGAGTTTTGAAAAATCACCAAATTATTTCTGGCTATTATTCTTCCTAGAACATTGAATCGCCTGCTACTGAATGCCCGATATGACAGATATACCACTCTACCATTAGTCGATCAATTTTCACGGGATTCAGCCAAATAAAATTGGACCTTTTGACCATATTCTAGACTTTCCAAAAACTCCATTTCGGAACTGCTTTGATAACTGGAAAATAATTCTCAGTATGGTATGCATTCTCAGAATACAAAATCTCGATGCACTCGCAACGAAAAGTTATCAATATGAATGCAGTATTTAATACTGATAGTTCGTTCAGATTTTCTGCGCCTTAATATCAAATTTAATTTTTTAGCCTAATCATTGTTGTTCAATGGGCGCGCATTAAAATCAGCATGATAAGGTGATTGAGCGAGAAATAAAAATTATTAAAATTTCCTTGGTTCAAAGTTTATAAGATAAAAGAAGGATTTATGAAAAAGAAATAATCGCATGTACCGTTCGTGTGGTATCTTTTTTTTGTAAAATAATCTTCATTTTGCCTATATTAAACTATAGCAAGAATTTTCACAAATAATTTTCGTGCGAATTAAGATGAATTTATTAATATTTGGTTGCAATTGTGAGAATTTTTGTCGTGACCATAATTCGGCATTATGTGATTTCTGGAGTACGTGATATTACGCGTTAGTTCATGGAAAATCCGCAATTTAGGTTTATGCATTTAAAGGTTGATGGTGTGATATCTTTTCTCAAAAGGAACTCAATTTGTTGATTCCTCGAAGGTTAGGACTAGGCATCTACGATGGAAATAAACGTTTACTCACATTCTCCAAGTATTTCGTTTTAAACAGGCTTATTTTTCCCCAGCACCAGCAAATTGCTGGAAGCACCCACAATCCCCTTAAAATTTTTTTTTTGAAATAATAAAAAAAATTATTTTCAGTGTATCGTCATTTCGTTGAAGGAAGAATTTTACTCAAAGGCGGATGCCCTTATTGGTATTTACGCTGAACAAGGAATCACTGGAATCCAAAGTAAAGCCCTAACTTGCAACTTGACTCGTTACGACGCCGAATCGCACAATGCAAGCGCAAATAGCAACGAACAAGAATAATGATAAAAACTTTTTTCAAACATTGCCACCCGGGGCTCACCCCTTTACTTACTTTTCTGAAATATTTTGTCAATTACGCGTTAAAAGCGTAGGCCAGTGTAACTCCAAATTTTGGTTATAATTTAGTTCCAATAAAAACTGCCAAGTTTTCATATAAAAATTATTTGTATTTATTTGCAAGGTTAATTAGTGCATTACCAAACTAAGCATTGTGTTATCTAGTGGTCACAATTTGAGTATTAAAAAACTACTTTTTGAGCTTTGAAACGCATTTTAATGGTATATTTGTCAGTTATTTTATCTTGTAATTGAAAGGATCGGGTTGAAAAAACGGTAATTTTTATTTTCCAAGAAAAAAAAATATTTTTGAAATTTTGGTCAATTTTGATGAAAAATGCGTAGGCGGAAGAGCTGATAATTCAAAAAATTCAATCCGCCCAAGTTTACCTTGAAAAATCTGTATAACTTATACAGATTTTTCAAGGCAAACTTGGGCAGATTGATTTTTTTGGATTATCAGCTCTTCCGCCTACGCATTTTTCATCAAAATTGACCAAAATTTCAAAAATATTTTTTTATAACATTTTTTTTATGATATTTTCGTATAAGTTATACAGTATCATAATTTTTTAAAGATAAAAAGAAAAATTTCGAGCAGAGGCGCTCTTGAGCTGGATTAAAACAAAAGTCTGTTTTTGGCTGTCGTAAGTTGTTTATCAAATTTCGAAAACATTTTGAAATATCTGGTCGTTAAGTCAAAAACCTACTTTACTGATTTTATCGGGCATTTTATTTCCGGGTCATACAGCAATGTTTTTCTTTTCGATCAGTTATTTTTACTTTTGAAAATGTTTTCACGAAATTTTTGTCCAAAATTATTATGTGCTGAAATTTTGATAGATTTTTCATCTGAGATTGGCAAAGGATTTTCAATTATTTGTTCTCCAAGTATATTTTCGATGAATGTCAGTATACAAATTAGGATGTTTGGAATAATGGTCGGAGCTTTCAGTAACTGTCCTGAGAAGTGTGTTTTAAATCCAATAATTGCGGTAATAACATTTTAATATATTTTATTTAACTGTGGTTTCTGTCTAAGCGGGCAAAACCTACGCATTTTTTTCTGAAAATCCAGTATGAAGTGAGTACGGGATATTGAAATTTATTATCGAAATTTTGGTCTAATTTTTTTAGATGGGTCTCATCAAAAAAATAGTTCGGTCCTGGTACATACGATCTTTCTGAATTTTTGGGCCATAATAAAACTTTTGAAGCTTCTAGTAAGTGTCACTGCAGAGCCGGTTTTTTATATTTCCGATTTTTTACCGGTCATTTTCAATGTTTTTTTCGACGGCTTATGACTGGTAAAAACCGGAAATCGAAAAATCCTGCAGTGCAACGCAACTTAAAATAAAAAGTTATTTCATGACCCAAAATATATCAGAAATCTAAAAAACGGACACTTTGCATTTTACGGAAAAATCCCGAAAAAAAATTTCAACGAAAATTGATCAAAAGAAAAATTGTTCGTCAAAAACAAAATTTAAAAAAACGATCTTCAGTTTATCCTTGGTGTTGCTCCTCCGGAGCTTGACACAAAAAATATTGATGAAAATTGTAGGAGCAGGGATTGGCGTCCGATCTAAAATATCTGCTCAGAAATCCGACGTTTTTTAAAATCGGATGCCATTCCCTGTGTAAGAGGAGATAGCTTTTTAGTGTTTTTTGAGACGCTTATTCAAGGGTCGTGTATAGGCGTTGGTATAAGATGTTGGTATAAGACTGTATTTAAACGGACGGGTCCTTAGGAAGGGTTGGGCGTGAAAATCTCTGCCAATGGGGTTTAAACGGACAGCCCCGCAGGGAAATTTTTTGACGAACTGTACTTAAACGGACGGGTTTGGAGAAAATTCCGCAGGAATTTTTCGTAAGAAAAATATTTTACAATCTGAAATCCTGACTTAGTCCCTGAAAGGTAGTAAATGAGGACGTGAACGGCCTTTGGNGACAATTAAAAAAAACTCAGGCTGTAGGTGTTTTGAAAATTTAATTTTTGCATCGATTACAATAGTCTCTTGTCGATAGATGTATTTCTGACAAAGTTTGCGATATCGACACACCCATATTTCATTTGAATACATTTTTATTTGTTTATAATAGTGGTTTTAACGCTTAGGCAATTTTCATATGAAAAGCTATAACAAAAGATAGGGAAAATGGTATACCGTATACATCATCTTTATGTATGACTCAAAAGATCAAACAATTTTCATGGTGAATTATATGGAGATAAAACTGATAAACGATAATAAATGAGTTTCACTTTCAAAATATGAACAAAAATTAAACGAGATAAAATAAGAAAACGTTTCGTGTCAGACATAAATTAAAACATAAAATTAATTCCGGTCAAATATGCAGATCAATTTTATGCTTGAATTACAGTACTTCCTGATACCGTAAGCAGTCTTTATTTTGGACAAATGTTGGACAGACAGGCCAGGGATCGACTCTGGGGCTTTATGATCATTATTTCAACTAGCTAGACCAATTTAACTGATATTAATTGGAGTCTTACAATTCATTTTGTAGTCATAAACTTTTTGATGCCTCAACGCTTTTTCAAACATGAAGTATCTTCCAAGTTATATAGACTATATCTCCTATTCAGACTTTTGTGAATATCCCAGCCCTTCTACTTAAAAACACACAACGTTCCGTAATCAAGGCCGGGATATTCACACAAGTGTGAATGGGGGATATCATATAGTCTACTTCAGTATAAAGTATAATAGCAATATCTGTAGGCCTCCCGAGCAAAAAATCAGCTAACCGATAAAAAGGTGCTATGAGTCTGAAAATTTCGTACATAGTATAGTTTTAGGAGGAGATAGATTTTGCACATTTGAAAGAGTCTTCTTCTAAATATACTGTACCTAATGATGTTTTGGTCAAAAATAATTTGTGATGCAGTTTTTCGCTAGAACAAGGATAGATCAACAAATAATCATTTTTGTTTTTTTTCATGAGCTCTTAGTTTTCAGTATATTTTATCGAGAAAATGTCAAATCAGAGGTGCATACGGTATGCAGCATACCTCACTTTAATTGACAA
The DNA here is from genome assembly GCA_004367855.1 of Oikopleura vanhoeffeni. Lineage (NCBI taxonomy): Eukaryota > Metazoa > Chordata > Appendicularia > Copelata > Oikopleuridae > Oikopleura > Oikopleura vanhoeffeni. Next base: position 154,183 of record SCLH01000892.1, read on the forward strand.
TGTTTGTCATTTTGTTTACCCATAACAACCATTTTCCGATTTGTAAAATAGGTAAAAATATGTTTTCTAGTCTAATTTGATCATACGGTTTTATTTCCGTGACTTTTGAGCATTTTTATTTGGTAACCAATCAGCGATCGGCTAAATTTTGAAAAAAAATTTTGAAAAAAAATCAAAAAACTTTCAGAAAATTTCCTATCTAATGGTGGCTTTCATTTATTTCTCATATTGACATGTTACTCAAATTCTTAGTAAAAAGTTTTGTTTATGCTGAAATTGACAATTTTCTTCATTTTGATCACCCTCAACAACCATTTTTCGATTTGTTAAAAAAATTCAAAACTTTGTTTTCTAGTCTTATTTAATCGTGCGGTTTCATTTAAGGGTTCAAAAGTGACTTTTAAGCATTTTTATTTTTCAACCAATCAGCGATCGGCAAATTTTTAAAAAAAATTTCTTAATAAATTTTAATGAATCTTCTGACAATTTCTTATCTCATAGTTACTTTCATTTATTTCTTATAATGAGCTTTCCTGTAAATGCTACATACCGTGTTGCTGTTCACACCACCAAATCATGGAATCGCCTCTAGCACCACCTGTGGTCATCTCAGACCCATAGTTGCTAATAACGTTTTCACCAAGTTGATGATTGCGCATCTTTTGCATATCTCAAATCAATGATACAAAATACAATATAATAATTTGACTTTTTGAGCACCACCATTTCGGGTCCCACACCGCGTGAAAATCTTAGTCCATAAAATGTGTAATGTCAATCTTGAAATTTTTCTTTGTGCATCCGAAAAAAATACTTAAAATGAAAAATTCCGATACGCAATTGCTTTAATTTTGAAGAGTCTAAAAACCCGGTTTTGGAGCACCTCAAACAGCGCCACCGAGTGATCGGAGCACAAAAAATTTTCGACAAAAATTTTCACCGTCAAAAACTGTCCCAGATCTCAAATTTTCAAACTCACAGGACCTTTTTATCAGGTGCTGTTTTTTTGCTCGGGAGGCCTAAATATCTAGATTTTGAGTCAAAAAATCTAATCTTCTTGTTTTGCTCTAGTCAAAAAATCATAATGTTCGAAAGTACAGCGCGACAGTTATTGTTCAGAAAATCTTAACAACATTTGCAAAACAAAGATCTCGAAATATTAACCCCCCGCTCGATAACTTCAGTTTCGTTCAACTCAAAGATCGAAATAGCTGGTTGCTTATGTGATTTATTTGACTTGTTTCAATAATTGATTGTAAGTGATTCTTAATTAAAATCATGAAAAAAGGGTATCAGATCATTTAAACAGTGAATATCTCTATAGAACAAAAATAAAGTTGTATAAACTGAGGCAACATTTTTGACCGCGTTATGGAGTTGTCCTTATACATTTTTGTGAATGAAAAATAAAAATTAAGAAATAGTATTATAGTTAGCAGGAGAATAGGGTGGGCAGTAAAAAGCCAATATAGTAAAAAGTCAAAATTCAATATTTCAAAAATTCTCGGAAAATTTGTCGAGAAAATCGACAAAACGAATATTTTTCGTGAAAAAAAGGCCAATTTTGAAATAAAATACAAACAAGAATCAGCATTTTTTCCAAAACAAACTTTTTTATCCACAAAAAAAATGAAATTTTTGATTTTTTGGCCTTTTACTTCTTTAGCCTTTAAATGCCAAACCGTAGAATAACATAACTCCAATACAGTGAGAGATTATGGTCAATTTAATGTTTTCAGATTAAAATTTAATTCAATATATTTTCCAGAAAGAATATTCGAGAAAATAAATTAATTCCTATGGAATTATTCCATTCTTTGTCGAAACGAAATAAATTTATTCTACTTGTCAGCTAATATTGAATGAATAAATTTTATCAAATCGATGAGTTTCGATTATGATTGAGTTTCGATCTGATACAATCTGGAGATTGCAAAATATCTTTCTGAGAGATTTCGAGTATGAAAAAATGAGTACTGTGAATCACAGTCTGTGAAATAGTGACAAAACGAAAAAACGCGAATTATTTCAGTATTCGTACTGCAACTTTGTAAGTGATTAATTTAATAGTTACTTATGGTTCTGAAAAACGTGAAAGTAATTTCCCGCTTGAATGTTTTAAAACTCTCGAATGAAAGTGCTCAAGTTGAGCAGCTCAACTTCAAAATTTAACTTAAGGGGGTGGTCGAGGCAATCTAGACCTTTTTAAATTGTGCCTCAAGGATAAACGGAGAAAAGTAAAAACTTTATTTTACTTTGTGTGCATAGAAAAGGTTCTGATAGATCTTTGAGATGAAATTTTTTTTTCGATGTTTGGAATAGGCTGTACTGAAATTTATTCACAGCCTTCGTTTGAAGACAGTTCAAATGAGGTCTAAATAAAAATTCATGAAAAGTTCTAGAGCAGATAGAGAATTTTGGTGTACGCCATTAAATTTTTCGTGGTCGACTCACTCCTCACATTTTTTAATGTTTTAAATTTATCCAACGGAAAGGCCTTTAAAAGGTCGCCTCGACCACCCCCTTAATTGTGATTTTGTTTTAAATTTTCGAAATTATTAGCGAACTAAATAATCTAGTCTCAACAGGTATGAATACAAAACCTTACTATGGACTATAGTTTATAGTGTTTTAGAGTGAAAAATTTCAGATATTAAGAAGTTAGCCAAATACAATCTCAACATTTCTAATTATTTTCAAACTACTACGAAAGTTTTTCATTTTTACGAATCATAATTTGAGCCACAATAATACTTGGGAAAAATACACAAAGGGGCTCAAAATGATATAAAAGTTTAGACAAATTTTTATGTCATTTGGGGTATTTGGGCTTCTTAAACATATCTATTTCGGTTCTTGCTAGGGGCTTTTATGCTAGTTTTTTAGCCAACATTTTAGCAACCATTTTTAGCTTACATTTTAATTTAACTCGGCTTTTGAAAACGACTTTTCCGATTGAGTTCTTAGATGGTCAAACTGTCTGAATGTCTGCTGTCAAAGACATTCTCATGTGAAATTTTTCTACGAAAGAAGATTGTTTTTAACAACAATCTTTGTATCAGCGAAATGCCGATATTTGATTTACTGTACTTCCATTTTTATGCTATCTTGATTTCGAATATTCTTGAACATTCTTGCTCAAGTTTATGACGCGTATCACATGACACGGCTCTTACGAAATTCCTTTCACCTTATAAAACCTGCCTTATGAAACGCCTACGCAAAGCCCTTATAATTCGGAGCTATGCACAAACCAGCTCACTTTTTCCCTCTATCTAAAATTAGGAACTCTTTTAATAATGTAATAAATAACCTCTCGAAATTATATTCAGTTTTTATTATCATCGAGCTACACATCTTTTATTAGCCCCAACATGGTGGAGGAGCGGGGCATCGATCATAATAGGATGTTTCCTTAGGATAATAGGCCAATTATTCGTCATCTTTGAATACAACCGGTGATGAAAAACCGATCTCGATCCATCCTTTGTATGAGCTAAAAACACCTGAAGTTGTGTTTCCAGCCAAATTTTCAAACATTTTATCTGCGGGTTAACCACTTTGTATATCGCTTGTTGTGAGGGTTGCTGAATGAGACTCTCCGTGGTAAACCAAGGGATCAAAACAACATTCCTTGAGTGTTTAAGGACCTTCACATGCACCAAGCTCAATGCAAAATCTTGATTTTGTCTTGTAATTATCAAAGCAGCTGCTTGGTTCTCCCCAATTTGACCATTCTCATACAGGAAACTCGCCTTCAGCAACACATTCACCCTTTTTCATGATGTATCCAGTGTTGCATTCACAAAATGACGTTATTGGTTCATCGCCCGTGCAAGAATCTTCAGGGTTGTTTAAACAATCTAGAGTAGAACAGTATTGAGCGCAAGGACTGTAAAAAGCCAACGGATCGCCACATTCTGTCGTCAACCCAGACAAACTTGGCCAATTAGAGAAAATATCATGTAGTTGATCTTCAGTATGTTATCGGCAGATTAGAATGAATTCGGTCATCATGATCAGCTTTCCATTTGTTTTTTCTTCTGTTTCATGACCACATAACTCAAAAGTGCATTCTGTCAAGTGTTCCTGCATTTCTATTTTCGAATGACATTCTTCGAGCCAGTCAACTTGAATTAATTCTGTGCATTCATCGATATGATTATCAAAGCATTCGTAAAGGCCAGCGTTCAAAACATCATTTGAAGCAAGATTTTCTCCATATATTTGCCAACTGTTTGCTAATTCCAATTCTTCATCAATTCTAAGGATGAAACTTGTATGAAATGTACCTGTTCCAGTTTGATGACCAGTATATTCTAGAACAGTTCCGTCTTTTAATGTGAATTCGTCATTTCTGTCAAAATTGTTATTACCACAAAGTTCTTCGACCTTAGAATTTGTGTGGAAATCTGGTATTCTGAAATAGACAGTGGAATATTCTTCGGTTAAATCTATTCCAAACCAAGTTCGCAGTGTGAATTAGTTGTCAATACGAGTAAAACTGAAATCATCGGTGCCGAATAATAGAGTAATCCAAGAACCTTCAACTGATATTGCGGCAAAACCAGGTTCAAATTTGATTTCAATTGGTTCGCCACTTTTTGATTCAAATTTTAGCCAAACTGCGTCCACCAGTGCGTAGTCTTTACCGTTGTCGCGCATGCTGTACTTAAAGGACGGAATATTTCCATTTTTTTTTGGCTTGTGACATAATGAAAGTTTGTTTGTTGATAGTTTGACCTAGACTTTGTCCATAAATATCTATTTGCCCCTCGTCAAAAGTCGTAATATGTGGATCACCCCAAGCTTTACAAAATCTATTCTTTCGGCAAATAAACTCCTGATTTCCGTTGAAAGCAAAATTTTGAAAGCAAAATTTTGCAAGCAACCCATGATATTAAAAATTAATACAAAATCATATTCTTTGCCCCGCTCCTCCACCATAATAGGGTTTAAATGGTGTGCTCATTGATTGATAAATAAACACTTATTTAATTAAGATAATTTATTAAACAAGGTTCCTAACAGTGGGGCTGATATAATCTTCATAATAAATCGAAATTTTTTCAAAGTTTTTTCTTTATTTTTTCAAAGTAGAAATAAGAAGTGATTTTAAATTCGTTGTGCAGTAGTTTATAAAGAATTTGTGTTGGCCATCGTGGCGAACATGGGGTCGTATGAGAGCAGCGCTAGAAAGCATCTTTAGCGCTGTTAAATTTTATGGCGCGAGTTTTAATTTTTAGGCAGCTTGCCCTAAAAGTAGCTGAGCCAGGTGCGTGAAATCAATTTATGCGCATGGGCAAATAACTGGGTTAAATTTGAGAAAAATTAGGTTTTTAAACAGATGACGCAGATTAAGAAATTTTTGGCTGGATTTTTCCGCAGATAGCATTTAAATGTTTAAAAGGCGTGACAATATCAAGTTAGAATATTTTGATTTTTGGTAAAATTTTGGTAAAAAGGGCTACATCTAAAAGTGAATATTGAGCTTGTTTGCGCAGAAATATAAGGGGTTAAAGCCACAAGTAATAAGGCCACGAGGAAGACATTGACCAATAAGGTTGGCACAACTGAATATGTAAAGACACGC
>SCLH01000892.1:172896-202712 GCA_004367855.1 Oikopleura vanhoeffeni
TTGTTTTTCATGTTCGCGCGCGCAGACGATACGAATCACAAGAACTTTCTTGCCGCTTTGTTAGCGGTCTCTCCCGCGCCACCCCGACAGAAAAAAGTAGTAGTCAGTAGTAAAGTCGGAAGTAAAGAGAAGTTTAGGTAAGGGTTAGTAAAGTAAAAGGTTTATTCCGATTTTATTGAAACGATGTTGATTGTCTATTGTTTTGTGAAATTTTTCAATCAAAATTCCCAGGCGATATTTTTTATTTATGATATGTTAAAAACTAAAAATCATTACCGTTTTTCTTTAATTAATCAAATTACGACAATTTAACATTTTTGAAAGTAAATCGAGGTAAAAAAATACATTTTTTCGAAACATGGAAAAAGTTTTAATTATTTTTATCTGCAAAAATTGTTTGAACTTGCAAAAATTAGATTAGTATGATCGACCATACTTACCCAGGAAGCAGGAAGCAAAATATGATTTTTCAAAGTTAGCTGGTAATAAATAACCACCATCTGAGTTGGTCGTTGTTTTGAATTTCTGAGCATACCCGTTATTAACAACAGGCATTTTATGATGACGAGCTAGTTAGAATAACTTTATTTATCACTAGTATATTTTCAAGACTCTAGTAGAATATCATATCTCGAATTTATACGGTCACGTGATACGAAGAAATAATATTTTAGTCTGCATATAAGACTTACATGAGACATGATACATGCGGCAAGTAACATGCGTTTTCAAAAACTTTGAATTTTTATTTTAAATAGGAACTGTATTAAAATACAATTATTGAAAAACGCACAGAACACATAACAGCGAATTTACAGTCAGTTTTTATGAACTGACCGCGTTATTTGCCTGATAAAATTTTATTTCAGGTTGTTTAAAAAAAAACTTTTAGGAATTTTGAAATAAAAGATGTCAATCTAAAATTAATTTCAAAATAATCAATATTCTTAAAATACATTTGACTTTAAAAACTTCCATAGAGGCCTTAATTTGATTTTTCATCCTTTTTTGCAAAATAATTATCAAAATTTCACAAAAAATTTGAAATTCACTAAATTTTTTTGAGACCCCTAGGCAACTTTTAAAAAAAGCTAGGTTTTATGATTACTCTAAACTTTTTTTCAAAATTCCTAAATTTTTTTTTGAACAACCTTAATTAAATTTTATCAGTCAAATAACTCGGTCAGTTCATAAAAACTGACTGTTAATTTTGCTGTTATGTGTTTTGTGCGTTTTTTAATAATTGTTATTTAAAAAAGTTCTTATCCAAAATAAAAATTCAAACTTTTTAGAGACTAACGCGTTTATGGCGGAAATTGAATGTGAGATGAAGAAGGAGTAGGTTTTCTAGTAAGGTGGGTTTTTAAGGTTTAAGTTGCTGACTCCGGCTTCGTCTTATTTGGAAACCCCATGAAATCAGACATTCGTGGATAAAGAACTTAATTCGAAATAGATACCTTAATTTAGTTTTTCAAATTTAAAACCGGTTGAAGGGCAATGGGTAGGGTCAGTACCGGGAGATTTATCTGCAAAACTAAACCCCTCAGCGCTAATTCTTTTGAGTTGTAGTAAGGTTAAAATTCTCCCAAAAAATGATTCCGGACCATGAAAAAAAATTTTTGGAACAGACCAACCTTGGTGGTTAATCTACAATGTGAAATATGTAAGTCGAATAATAATATTATAATTAGAAAAACCAACTTTGGCTTTCTAAGAGCGCTTTTAACTAAAGGTTTTGAATTATTATCATTTTATGTTGTTATGACACGGATCGCGGCACAAAAACATTAAGCTATACATGACAAAAAATTTTTTGACAGAACTAATTAGTTTAAAAATGGATTTTCGGCCCGGTACTGACCTTAGCAATGGGACATTCCCAGTAGATCAATTTTAAAAACCAAAGCCTCTCAAATTATAATCACCCCTTCAATGGTCAGAACACAGGTCAAAAATTGATCCGGTCACACAAGACCGTACGTGCGTCTATGTGTTAAAAATATTCAGATAAATAAGTTCTGATGCAACAGTACAAAGCGAAATCCGATATTTTAATAATTTATAATTCGAGCATAATATAATTGAGCAAAAAAGATATTTTTTAATATTGCTCTCGGCATATTAGGAATATTGGGTGTGTGTGTATTTGTTAACAAATCAATACAACTTTCTCTTTAAAAAAACCTTTTCCCAGGGGATAAATAGGAGGATTCAAAAACTGGCTAATTTATTACTATAAGCTGTTTTGAGTTTTATTGGAGAGAGATAATGATGTGAATTACACTTTTATTTCTATTTATGTGAAAGGTAATATATGCAATATAACCAGAGATACAAAATATTGATTTTTAGATCTTTTTTTTTATTTCAAATGAGGAATAAATGGGTACGTTATCTAAATAATATGTGGTCACCAACGCTAAAAAAAATGGCCATTTTGGAGAGTGTTTTTCGTTGCTTAAACATTTTTTTTATGTTTGGATTTCTTTTCGAAATTTTTTTCTTAATTTGCCGAATTCGAAAAGTTAAATTTGAACTCTAAATTATCTAAAAAAGACAAATATTCGAAAATTCTGTAGTGACAAAAGTTGCCTGGATTATGAAACATTACCTTGATGGTATATTGAGAAGTATATATTAACCCAGTAAAAAGTTTTTATCAAAATCCCATATCCCTTTAACATTTTTTGCTTAATCTGAGAGATGTGGGTTGAGTGAGCCAATCCTAACACTCCTAAGACCCCTCCTAGCCACTCATGAGGCCGCTTTTTAGCCCACATCTCTCATATTGAGCAAAATGTGTTGAAGGGATATCCGTATCTGCCAAAATGCACCCACCTCCTCAGGAAAGTTGGTGACAATATCTGAAGGTTAAAAGAAAAACTTATGATTTTTCTAATTTGTGAAGAAATTTCCACCGAGTTATTTGACTGATAATTTTTTTTCTTTATTTTACATTTTTAGAATGTTTTTGGGGATTTTGGAACTAAAGATGTGAATTACACTTTTATTTATATTTATGTGAGAGGAAATATATGCAATATAACCAGAGATAAAAAATATTGATTTTTAGACCTTTTTTTTTGATTAAAAATGAGAAATAAGTGCGTACTTAATCTCAAATTTGATTTACTCAGTAAGACGTAGAAAAAACGTAAAAAGTTGATTTTTATAAGACGATTTATACGGTTGACTGAATTTATTATGCTAAAGAGAAACTTTTATTTGGAAACACCTGAGATTTCATCAACCGGTTTGTGAAATAAAATATCTTGGTAGGTTTTTTATAATATGGGAAAAAATTTGGAAATTTTGAAAATAATCATATGGAAATTCAATGCGTAAAATTTATGTTAGGTTGAGCTAATAAACGCACGCTAGAAAATGAGTTGAACAATCATGTTTCTGCGGGAACATATTTTTTATTAATTAAAAACATTCTTTGACAAAAATTTTTTGAAGATAAATTTTTTTAATAAAACATTTATCAGACAAAACATTTTCTAACAAAAAACAAATTTTAACATGAAACATTAAAAGAAAAGGTTTCCTAACAAGAAAAGTCTTAACGGAACAAATAAACAAAAAACATGTATTAGATTTTATTTAACAAAAAATATTATTTTACAAAAATAAAATATTTTGAGAAAAAAAAACATTTTTAATAAAAATAAAATTATTTCCAAGAAAAAAACATTTTTCAACAAAAAACATTTTTAAACAAAGAGACATTACTTAACAAAAATGTTCTGATTAAAATTGCATACGATAAAAATATTTTTTTTGTTTTTTGTTATTCATTTCTTAAGAATAAATCAGCATTCTTGAATTTTCGAATAAAATTTAGTAAAGAAGGGTACGAGTTAACATAAGTTGCTTTGCCGAGAGTCTATAAGTAGATCAGTCTTACTTTCAAATTGCATGGTTGAATTATCTTTCGGTGAGTGATACTGAATTTTTATTGGCTTTTTGACACCTTAATATCAGAATAAATCGAAACGTTAGAATCCTTAATATTATGAACATATTATTTCATGATCTCAATTTCCTTGACAATTAAAATGCAAGTTGGTTTCGCCAGAGCATAATACGGTCCGCCAAAAAATTATTCGCCTTATTAATTATCCGCCTAATTTTTACTTTTAAAAAGTCATTAAAAAAATCGATATCATTACTCTAGAACTATATCCCTTATTCATACGCTTGTTAATATCCCGGCCATACTACTTTAAAACACACTACATTTCCTAAGCAGGGCCGGGATATTAACAAAAGTGTGAATAGGGGATATAGAAATAAAGTTGCCAGAACAATTAACCTTATAAATTTGGAGTATCAATTTTCGAAAATTAAGCGGATTATTTTTAGGCGGATTAACGTTCCCTTTCCCGCTAGTAGGAGTCAAATTGGTCAAATTCACTGAATTTATTTAATCAGTATTCTTACAATTCATTATAGATTACATTCATTTAATTTCAAACTGAGTATAATAATCTTAAATTCTATCGGGCAAAATTTTGTTCACTTATAAAATACTGTAGATTTAGCTACAATACGATAAATGTTTTTTAGCTTTCAATCGAGAAGATCATCGTAGGTTAAGGGTGCATTTTGACAGATTTGCACTTTTTTAATTTTTTTGTCTTGATGGGAAACTTTTTGCCACTTCAAAATTTTCGAATAAAAAATTTATTGAACACAAGTTGCCACTTTTCAGCTTACTTTGTGTGATCTGAATTTCTGCAGATTGATTAGTTTTACTTTATAAATCATCTTTTTGAAAAAACACTCAAAAAACGCGCGTTTGCTATCGAAGGTGTCTCAATTACAGTAAAATTTATTTTCTATATTTTATTAATTGGGAGCCCTGGAATACAGTTCTGTCCACCGTTAAAAATTTATATAGTTTAAATTCATACGATTTTTAAGTCAAAATCGAAAATTTAAATTTTTGAAAAAAGTCGAAAAAAACCGAAATTTTAGCATATCCAAAGAAATAATTTTTTTCATGAGTTAAATGAAATATTTTTAAAATGGTCGACAGGTTGGCTTACCAATTGAGCAAGTCTCGGTGAAATAAAAAATTTCAAATTGTTGAGTTAAGAAGGCTTCGAAGGATTTCTCCCAAACCGTATTTTCTTTCAAAACAGTATGATTCAGAGTATAAACAAGAACGAAGAGACAAAACGAAAGCATATTTAAATATAGTGAAAATTGTCATTCCCAATATTTAGCTAATAATTCCAAAAAAATAAGTTTGAAAATTTTTGAACAAGAAATGAGAAAAATTTTCAAAATATTTCTAATTATTTTTGACTGAAAATCACTGAACCATGTCATTAGGTTTTTCAAAGAGCATATAAAAAATATGTGGTCAGCTAGTCGAAAAGTTAAAGTAGACACTTTTTAGAGTTTTTTTCGTTGATTTGAAACACTAATTGAAAAATTTTGAAACGAAAAATAAAGCATTTTCTCATGATGTTCGGAACTTTTATCGAAAATTTCTCATAATTTGTCGAATTCGAAAAGTTTGATTAGAACTCAAAATTTTCTTAAAAAGCCATAATGCAAAAATTCGCTAGTTACAAAAGTTGCCTGGATTATGAATCATCACTTTGATTGTATATTGAGAAAAATATATTAATCCAGTTAAAAGTTTTTCATCAACAGCCCATATCAGTATCTGTCAAAATGCACCGAGGCCCTTAAACGACCAATGGGAGAAAAAAATCATCAGGAAAAATACGAAGGACCAGAACATATTATCCGTATAGTACAATAAATTTTTGTCAAAAATCTCACCAATAATCACACGTTTTCGAGCACTTTTACTTAAGGTTTCGAAAAGTGGCGAGGGGAAAAATCGATCTGAATTTAAGTTCCTGAGAATGTGGCATATCCGATATTATTATGTTTATTATAGGATATAAACTATTTAAGGATGTACTTTATCTTATAGGGAAACCTTAAGTACGTTTTTAATTGATGGCATTTAAATATGTTTCACAAAATAGTATAAATAACCTTATAATATTATTGAATAGTAATATCCGACGTTTCGGAAACTTATAATCTGTTACATATTCCATTCAAAATGTCTTGTCACTTATTAAAATTAAACGCTTTGCGCATGTTTAATTCGGATATGGACCATATGATATGGACCATATCCCTTTATCATTTTTTGGTTGGAATGCGTAGCCACTACTCCTTTTAACGTGTGATTTTAATGTTGTGGCTACGCATTCTAACCAAAAAGTGATAAAGGGAAATTATATCCCCTACTCAGTTTTGAAATATCTCGGCCCTACCACTTAAAAACACACTTTGTTTCCTAATCAGGGCCGGAATATTTACAAAAGTGTGAATAAGAGATATGGTTAGGGCAAACGCGCAAAAAATAGGTACTCGATAAAAGGGTCGCATGAATCTGAAATTTTTTGTCCTAGGACAATTTTTGACACTGAAAATTTTGGTACAATTTTTTTTTGCTCCGACCACTCGGTGGCGCTGTGAAAGGGGCTCAAAAAACGGTTTTTAAGACTTTTCAAAATAAAGGCAAATTGTATCGATATTTTTCATCGATAGTATTTTTTTCTGATTCAGAATCATTTCTACCTTATGTCCGCGTTTTATTATTTATTATATTTATTTTTCCTATAAATGCAAAATACCGTGGTGTTGTTAACATCATCAAATCATTCAATCGCCTCTAGCACCACCTGTGATCATCTGAGCCATATAGTTGCTTATACGGTTTCCAGAAAGTTGATGATTGCGCATCTTTTGCGTATCTCAAATTCTTAATTGGATGAAATTTGATTTAATGTGTCTTTTTTTTGGCACCTTTATTTCCGGTGCTATGTCCGTTGTATTTTTCGGGCAAAAATTATGGAGCAGAATTTTTTTCTGAATCCGAAGAAAATACTTTCGATGAAAAATATCGAAACACATTTGCCTTTATTTTGAAAAGAAAACTTTGACCGCTCAAAACAGCGCCACGAAGTGGTCTGATCAAAAAATATTTTCAGCAAAAATTCTCTCCGTCAAAAATTGTCTTTGTTCCTAACTTTCTAGACTCCTAGGACTCTTTTGTCGGGTAGCTGATTTTTTGCGCGTTTGCCCTATATGGTACATTCTTGAGCATATAGATTTTCATATCCGATAGGTCACATCATTGCCAATTTAAACCTTACCCAACTTTTTGATTATTTGTATCAATAAAGACAATATATCTACAATTATTAGGGTTTTCATCAATCGATTCGTGGCAAAAATCGAACACTGAGGGTTAATTTTTCTTATTAACTTGTTTGTGCAAAACTTAAAAGCGTGCATCAGGAGTTGTTGATAAACTTACCAATTTTAATAAAAAAAATAACTTCTTCGTGGAAAACACAATTAATTTATTTAATTTTTATTTTCTTATAAAATTGCATATTTTAAAATCAAATTTTAAATTTTTCAAATGATTTTCAATGAAATGACCTTTTTATTAACTCTCTATTTTGTTTTAAAAATTTCAAATTATTCAAATTTTTTTCGTTGCTATGTTTTTCGATGAGATTTTTCAGATTTTTATTTAAATCATCAGAACTTTTTTAATTTTTTTTTCAATAATAAAATCAATTATTATTCCGAAAATCACAACAACATAGCTTTTAAAAATGTAGTTTCAACCGATCTGATCGTTTTTTGCAAAAATTGGATTGGATCGAATCGATTTTTCCGTCCCGATTCGACCGATCCGATCCAATAGTGCCGACCCTTGATGGTGATATCAAAAAACAAATTCTCTCATTTCGATTTTTCTAAAATATAACCTCACTAAAAAAATCGTATTTTAACCAAAAATTGGGGTTTTGGACCAGTTAATTCGTTTCATGAGTGTTTCACCTAGGCTTTGCCTTTTTGTTAATTTTTTTTGACAAAACTCTGAGTTTTCCGTCCTATCGAAAATAATCAAATTCTGAAAATACGCAAAATTGCTAGATTTGATCTCGTGACCACGAAAATTATTTTTATTCATTTTTTATTTAATATCTTTTTCGTCCTCAAGAATTTTCAAAAAATACACCCTAGTGCAACTTTTATACGGTATGCTTAAACAGAAAACCAAATGAAGTCACTATCAACCGGCTTAATCGGTTCTTGAGCAAATCTGAGCATTAATTTTTTGAAATAATTTTGAAGAGTTATGTCTGAATTGTATAAATGCAAGTACTGTACTAAATTACTGATTGAAATCAAATTTTTTTTTATAAAGTTCTAGAATTATCGAAAAAAGTCGTGTAATCCTAACTTTATTCATTTATTGGATTCAGTATAACGTTATGGTTTTCTCACGACACCAGTTAGAAGTCAACCGGTTCACAGTCACGCTTAATACAAATTTTAGTCACTTTATAGTCACTTTAATTTATGATTAACATCCAATTAAATTAATACGCTTCACTGACAATTTAACTTCCTAAGTATAAAAAGGATAATAAACGTTTCTATTGTGATAAGAACATTTCGTAACAAATTGTTTGTCAAAGCATGATTGTGCCTCTGACGGTCAGTGTGTTTTAAGCTGTAGTTTTAGGAAGTAAAGCGTTTTGGTTGATTGTTTTCTTATATATACATATGTGTATTGCCACAAAAATGCCAAGTACAGTATGTCAGATTTCTGCTCATAATTTTTAGATTTTCCTGATACTTGATTGACACCACTGATTGGTCAATCAGCACTTAAATCTGTGAAGCACCTACGTGTTAATAAAACGTTGAGTTTTGATTGGTTAACCCACCAAGGCATAGAAAAAAAATTTCCCTCGAGGCATAATACGGTATTATTAATACCCTTTCAGGGGGGGACAATTTGCACACTCACAGCACCAAAACGATTCATCCGATTTATAAAATTCTTATTAAACTATAATTTTTGGAACTTAATTTAAATATATAATTTTCAATAAATTGAAAAAAAAAAGTATTTTAACTTACAAAATTTGAGTTGAGAAAAGTTGGTAAGTTGAGTCCTCGCCACATCAAAACTAGTTATTTTGGCAAATTTTTCTCTATTGGTATATGGATCAACGGCCCTCAGAGTACAAATTCTAACTATTTGAATGATACAAACAACGCAAGATATTAGCACCCAATCAAAACCGTTGATTGCGGGATAGGCTGATTTCATTGGTCATATTAGAAAAGGATCAACCAATCAAATGCTCAGATTTCGCATTTTTCAAATAGTTAGGATTTGTACTCTAAGGTCCGTTGATCCATATGATTATGACAACCTTATTAATTGATTGTATTTTCTTCAAAATTTCAAAAATTCACGATCAAAAATGGACGATCTCTGAGTTGTGTGGGATTTGACAAAATTGAGAAAATGAAATCTAGATTTCAAACTAATTTCAATTTTATTGAATTCTGGCCAATTAAAAAGATGGCTGAAAAAAAGATCCAATTCTGGAATAATAATTTCACATTTAAAACTTACAAAATTTTCCAAAAATGGCAGAAAATGAGAATTTTAACGACGAAGATTAAGAGGAGCTTGTATTTTACCTAGACAATGGGACCCAGACATTGGATTTAAGTGATTCTGAAGATGAAGCAGAGAGAATGCATAATCTGAAATTTAGTATTTTTTGGACAGCCTATTCGAACTTCAAAATATGTCCCATGGTAATTTCGAACCTTGAAAAATTACCGAGAACACTGCTTCCAATAATCTAGTTTCATAAACTCTGAGTAGACTGTCCTTGGTTATTGCTAAAAAACAGGAGACTAAAATCGATGTGTGATTGCGTAACAAATTATTTGTGTTACTAAATAAATACTATCAAAAAATTAAAAATATATGTTCCCAGAATGGCCAAGTGTTTAGGTTCAAAATCAATTTATTTCTATATAATTATAAGGTTCAAATTTACAAGTAAAACTCAAGCTATTTATAGCTGGTCTCAAATTTAAAATATGATATCTTGATCGCTTACAAAACAATTATTGATATCGCCGCGCGTCAAAATATATGCAGTAAAATGTGATAAATATTGCTAATCAGCTGAAACCTCAAAATCATTACCACTTTTTGTTCTACATTTGATTAATTTGACTTTGTCGGCTTTATTTGGGTTAAATTGCCGATCAATTCTTTCGAAAAATAATTTTTTGAAACCGATTTATTTTCATTATTTTGAGTATAAAAATCACTTGTGAAAAAATTATTCTTCGTATAGAGACTGCAGAAAAAATAAACTTATATCAAAAGGATCCTCAAATACTTTCTTTAAAACTCATCCTCTTAGAATTTCGATATTATCGTTTTCACACAATTAATTTTTTTGAAATTTTGGCAAAAATCCTAAAAAAATTTGAAAAATAAATTTCGAACGGCTAATCGTATTAAATTTACCATATTATTTTTGGAAATAAAATTGCAAACTCTATGACATATTTGAATTGTAGGTGTGTGAGGATGTTTTTTCTGCGCCGTTTTGGCTCCCGAAAATTTTTTGCCTTCAGATAATCAGAGGGTGTAAGGGGGTTAAAAAATATTTTTTGTTTTCGTTTTAAAAATTTTGCTAAAAATCAAAACCTTTGGTGAAGATTTTATTGAACGGTTAATTTTGTCTTTTCAATTCTGAGAACAAAAATAAGCATTTTTTTTGGTTGTTGGCCACGGAAGAAAATCTGAAATTGTCAGTTCGTTTCAATAAACGGTATTGTAGACATTTAAAATCGTTTAACTTTCGCCAAGATCATGAGTCATGATTCATGACGGTATATTAACGCTTCAAAGAACAATATTTGTTAACAATTTGAAATGGTCCATTTCCTACTGAACCAACGGACAAAAACGATGTATCTCATTGTTATGTTTAACAGAATAAGTTTATATATAACGGAAACTATATCAAACAACCTAGGCTATCAGGAGAAGATATAGATATCTTACATAAATAAACAGCCATTTTTGTCATATCTGATATATACCCAACCAAAATAATAATGACGAAAAAATGTAAATTCAGTTTGAACCTTATGTTTCCGATCTAGTCATGAAACATGATTATTCAATCAGAATCGTTCAAGTTTTTTCCATTTGTTTGAAATATTTTTTGTAACCATTTTGGTCAAAACTGATGACAGCCTAATAAAAGGGTATTCACGTCTCATTTGCAATTTCGTAGAACTAGTTTTGGGAAATTTGAAGCCTCAGCAATAATTTCGAAAATGCTTATTTGTGAACTTTGCTTTAATCTTGTGAAATCGAAGGTCGAATCCGGGTTTTGATAAGTATATCCCCTATTCATCTTTTTGTTAATATCTCGGCCCTACTACTTAAAAATACACTACGTTTCCTAATCATGGCCGGGATATTAACACAAGTGTGAATAGGGGATATCTAGGTCTCCCGAGCAAACGTCGTACAGTAAATTTTGAACTTCAATCCGGAGCAGAATTTTACGTTCTACTCAAAAAAATAAGTAAGCTTTAAAAAAAAAAGATGAACATTTAGCTTTTTTTTAAAAAGAAAACTTTGACCGCCCGAAACAGCGCCACCAAGTGGTTGCACCAAAAATATTTCAAGCAAAAATTTTCGCGGTCAAAAACTTTACTATGTCTGAAGTTTTCAGACTCATAGCACCTTTTTATCGGGTAGCTGATTTTTTGCTCGGGAGGCCTAAGTATATCTAGCTATTCCACCAATCGATTTTCGGCCAAAATCGACCAGTTAGTTTAGATTTGTCGCTATATTTTGATCACGTGACGTCCAAAAATTTTTTTTCATAATTTTTTTAATTTTTTCTTATATTATTAACCTCCTCAAAGTTTCAGAAGAATCCAGCTATTATTTTAATAAGTCGAAATTAATGGTGGAATAGCTAAGTATATCCCCTATTCACACTTTTGTTAATATCCCGGCCCCACTACTTAAAAACACACTACATTTCCTAATCAGGGCCGGGATGTTAACAAAAGTGTTAATAGGGGATATTAATCGTTACAAAATCGTTATGGAGGGGATTTTGTACGGGTGGGAGGGCTTTTTGCGAAATTTTAGTATATTTTTTTAACAGACAATATTGGCTCAGTTCTGAAAAAATACTTTAAAAAACCACAAAAAATCGTTTTTGAATATTTGATTGGATATACATTTTCAGGACATCTCTGACAAGTTTGGTGCACTCTAATTGCTTTTAAGTCTTCATAAATTAAGGTCCAAACCAGGGATCGGCATGATGAATAAAAAAATCGTATTGGATCAAATCGGATCGAGGAGGGGTGAAATAAAAACTGTATTGGATCGTATAGTATTGAAGGGGGTAAAATTTTTACTGTATTGGATCGAATCGTATCAAGGGGGGGTAATTTTAATCACATTGGATCGGATCAACTGACCCCTAAATTTTATTCATATTGGATCGGATCGACTAACCCCTAAATTTTAATTATATTGGATCGGATCGGATCAACTGAACTCTAAATTTTAATCATATTGGATCGGATCGTATCGGAAAAAAACGAACCGATCCAATCCGATCTAATAATTCCAATACAATCCAATCCAGTTTTGCCGATCCCTGGCCCGAACACCCCGCTCAAGAAATAACCGACGGGCGCTAAATATCGTGACTTAGACATTTTTTTTAGAGACACTTTTTTTTATTGTATTATTTTCTCCGTTATCGGGTTTAATCCGAAAAAAACTAAGACAAATAAATCTGGCTATAAAAAAATTTCCATAAATCGTATATTTCCTACAAATATCATTTTAATTAAAATTCTTGTATATTCTTCCGAGAGTCAAAATTATAAAAATTATCGTAAATTTTTTTTAACCCCTTAAGGGGGTAGTGTCCGCAAAAAAAGTTGGCCTGAAAATCTGATATAGTACTAAACCACCCTCAAAAAAACGATTGGTGATGGTCTCGTCGCTTTTCAATCATCGGTTCTCCCACAAGAGGGCGGCAAAGTCGAAAACGGAGGTACCATTTTCTCCTTAATTACATATCCGATCAACTTCATTCATGTCTCAAATTGAGCGGATTCTTAATGAGCAAAAATATTGTGGAGGTTTTTTTCTGATTTCATAATAATACAGTAGATAACCTTAAAAAAGTGGTATTTTGGCCGGTTTGGTACCATTTATTCGAAAACCGCTCATCAGAATTTGTTTTAACTATGCTCATTCGATTTCTCATACAATTGCGAACAATTATTGTGGACTACATTTTTTATTCATGTCATCAAAAAATTTATACATGTATAAAAATAATGCTAAAAATCTGATTTTCAAAATTTTGAAGGGTAATGTCTGCAAAAAAAGTTAAACTAAAAATATGATATACAACTAAACCAGCCCAAAAAAAACCATTGGTGATAGTTTTGCTGCTTTTTTATGATGAATTCTCTCACTAGAGGGCGGCAAAGTGAAAAACAAAGGTACCATTTTCTCCTTAATAAATTATCCGATNATTAAGCCATATAGTTAGCTATAGTTAGCTGCTTATACATGACAAAAAAATTTTTGACAGAATAATTAGTTTTAAAAATGGATTTTCGGCCCCGGTACTGACCTTACAATGGGGACATTCTCAGTAGATCAATTTTAAAACCAAAGGCCTCTCAAATTTATAATCACCCCTTTCAATTGGTCAGAACACAGCGTCAAAAATTGATCCAGGTCACAGCAGACCGTTACGTGCGTCTATGTTTAAAAAATTCAGACTAAATAAGTTCTGATGCAAGCCAGTACAAAGCGAATCCGTATTATTAATAATTTATTAATTCGAGCATAATATAATTGAGAAAAAAGATATTTTTTAATATTGGCTCTCGGCATATTAGGAATATTGGGTGTGTGTGTATTTGGTTAACAAATCAATACAACTTTCTCTTTTAAAAAAACCTTTTCCCAGGGGATAAATAGGGGATTCAAAAACTGGCTAATTTTATTCACTATAAGCTGTTTTGGTTTTATTGGAGAGAGATAATGATGTGAATTACACTTTTATTTCTATTTATTGAAGTAATATCTGCCAATATAACCAGAGATACAATAATATTGATTTTTTAGATCTTTTTTCCATTTTCAAATGAGAAATAAATGGGTACGTTATCTTAAAAAATATGTGGTCACCAACGCCTAAAAAAATGGCCATTTGTGGAAGAGGTTTTTCGTTGTTTTGGAGAAAATAATGAAAAAATTTTGAACAAAAAAATAAAACAATTTTTTTATGTTTGGATTTCTTTTCGAAATTTGTTTTCTTAATTTGCGAATTCGTAAAACTTAAATTCGAACTTCTAAAATTATCTAAAAAAAGGACAAATATTCGAAAATTCTGTAGTTGACAAAAGTTGCCTGGATTTATTGAAACATTACCTTGCATTGGTATTATTGAGAGTATATATTAACCCAGTAAAAAGGTTTTTATTCAAAATCCCAATCCCTTTACATTTTTTTGCTTAATCTGAGAGATGTGGCTTGAGGTGAGCCAATCCTTAACACATCCTAAGGACCCCTCCTAAGCCAGCTCATGAGGCCGCTTTTTTAGCCCACATTCCTCTCATATTGAGCAAAATAGTGTTGAAGGATATTCCGTATCTGCCAAAATTGCACCCACCTCCTCAGGAAAGTTTGGTGCAATATCTGAAGGTTAAAAGAAAAACTTATGATTTTTCTAATTTGTGAAGAATTTCCACCGAGTTATTTGGACTGATTAATTTTTTTTTCCTTTATTGCTACATTTTTAGAATGTTTTGGGGGATTTTGAACTAAAGATGTGATATTCACACTTTTATTATATATTTTATTGAAAGAAAATATATGCAATATAACCAGAGATAAAAAATATTTGATTTTTATAGACCTTTTTTTTGATTAAAAAATGAGAAATAAGTGCGTACTTAATCTCAAATTTGATTTACTCAGTAAGACGTTACTTAAAAACGTAAAAGTTGTATTTTTATAAGACGATTTATACGGTGACGTAATTATTTGCTAAAGAGAAACTTTATTTGGAAACACGTGAGATTTCATCAACGGGTTTGTGAATAAATATCTTGGTAGGTTTTTTATAATATGGGAAAAAATTTGGAAATTTTTTGAAAAATAATCATTATGGAAATTCAATGCGTAAAATTTATTTAGGTTGAGCTAATAAACGCACGCTAGAAATGAGTTGAACAATCTGTTTCTGCGGGAACATAATTTTTTATTAATTAAAAACTTCTTTGACAAAAATTTTTGGAAGATAAATTTTTTTAATAAACATTTATCAGACAAAACATTTTCTAAACAAAAAAACAAATTTTAACATGGAACATTAAAAAAAAAGGTTTCCGTAACAAGAAATCTTAACGGAACAAATAAACAAAAAACATGTATTAGATTTTATTTAAACAAAAATATTATTTTAACCAAAATAAATTTTGAGAAAAAAAAACATTTTTAATAAAAATAAAAATTATTTCCAAGAAAAAAACTTTTCTCAACAAAAAACATTTTTAACAAAGAGGGGGCCAAATTAACTTTAAAAAAAACCAAAAAAAAAAAATGGGTTTTCGATTTAAAATTGCATTACGATAAAAATATTTTTTTTGTTTTTGTTTATTCATTTCTTAAGAATAAATCAGCATTCTGAATTTTCGAATAAAAATTTAGTAAGAAGGGTACGAGTTAACATAAGTTGCTTTGCCGACAGTCTTAAGTAGATCAGTCTTTACTTTCAAATATTGCACTGGTTTGAAATTATCTTTCGGTGATGATACGTGATTTTTATTGGCTTTATTGACACCTTAATTCAGATAATCGAAACGTATAGAATCCTTAATATTATGAACATATTATTTCATGTATCTCAATTTCCTTGACATTAAATGCAAGTTGGTTTCGCCAAGGAGCATAATACGGTCCGCCAAAAAATTTATTCGGCCTTATTAATAATCGCCTAATTTTTACTTTTAAAAAGTCATTAAAAAATCGATATTCATTACTCTAGAACTATATCCCTTAATCATACGCTTTGTTAATATCCCGGCCATACTACTTTAAACACACTACATTTCCTAAGCAGGGCCGGATATTAACAAAAGTGTGAATAGGGGACTATAGAAATAAAGTTGCCAGAACAATTAACCTATAAATTTGGAGTATCAATTTTTTCGAAATTAAGCGGATTTTTAGGCGGATTTAACTTGCCTTTCCGCTAGTAGAGTCAAATGGTCAAATTCACTGAATTTATTTAATCGTATTCTTACAATTCATTATAGATTACATTCATTTTAATTTTCAAAACTGGTATAATAATCTTAATTCTATCGGGGCAAAATTTTGTTCACTTATAAATACTGTAGATTTGCACCAATACATAAAGTTGTTTAAGCTTTTCAATCGAGAACGATCATCGTAGGTTAAGGTGCATTTTGCAGATTTTGCACTTTTTTTAATTTTTTGTCTTGCAATGGGGAACTTTTGCCACTTCAAAATTTTCGAAATAAAAAATTTTATTGAACACAAGTTGCCACTTTTCAGCTACTTTGTGTGATCTGAAATTTTCTGCCAGCATTGATTAGTTTTACTTTATAAATCATCTTTTTGGAAAAAAAAACTCCAAAAAAAAAAAACGGGGGCCCCGGGGGCGTTTGCTATCGAAGGGTGTCTCAATTACAGTTAAAATTTATTTTTCTATATTTTATTAATTGGGAGCCTGAGAATACATCTGTCGCACCGTTAAAAATTTATATCAGTTTAAATTCATTACGATTTAAGTTCAAAATCGAAAATTTAAAATTTTTGAAAAAAAGTCGAAAAAACCGAAAATTTTTAGCATATCCAAAGAAATAATTTATTTTTCATGAGTTAAATGAAATATTTCTTTAAAATTGGTCGACAGTTTGGCTTACCAATTGAGCAAGTCTTCCGGTGAAATAAAAAAATTTCAATTGTTGAGTTAAGAAGGCTTGAAAGGAATTTTCTCCCCAAACCGTATTTTCTTTCAAAACATATGATTCAGAGGTATAAACAAGAACGAAGAGACAAAACGAAAGCATATTTAATATAGTGTGAAAGATTGTCTTCCCAATATTTAGCTAATAATATCCAAAAATAATAAGTTTGAAAATTTTTGAACAAGAATTGGGAGAAATTTTCAAAATATTTCTAATTTATTTTTGACTGAAAATCACTGAACCATGTCATTTAGGTTTCAAAGAGCAATATAAAATATGTGGTCCAGCTAGTCGAAACGTTAAAAGTAGACATTTTTAGAGTTTTTTTCGTGATTTGAAACACTAATTGAAAAATTTTTGAAACGAAAAGTAAAGCATTTTCTCATTGATGTTCGGAACTTTTATCGAAAATCTTCATAATTTGTCGAATTCGAAAAGTTTGATTAGAACTCAAAATTTTCTTTAAAAAGCCATAATGTCAAAAATCGCTAGTTACAAAGTTGCCTGGATTATTGAATCATCACGTTTGATTGTATGATTGAGAAACAATATATTTAATCCAGTTAAAAGTTTTCATCAACAGCCCATATCAGTATCTGTCAAAATGCACCGAGGCCTTAACGACCAATGGGGAGAAAAAAATTTCACAGGAAAAATACGAGGACCAGAAAACATATTATCCGTATAGTACAATAATTTTTGTCAAAGATCTCACCAATAATCACACGTTTTCGAGCACTTTTACTTAAGGGTTTTCGAAAAGTGCGGAGGGGAAAAAATCGATCTTGAATTTAAGTTTCCTGAGAATGTGGCTATCCGATATTCATTATGTTTATTATAGGATATAAACTATATTAAGGGATGTACTTTATCTTTAGGGAAACCTTAAGTACGTTTTTAATTGATGGCATTTTTAAATATGTTTCACAAATAGTATAAATAACCTTATAATTTATTGGAATTAGTAATTATCCGCACGTTTCGGAAACTTTATAATTCTGTTACATATTCCATTCAAAATGTCTTGTCACTTATTAAAATTAACGCTTTGCGCATGGTTTAATTCGGATATGGACATATGATATGGACCATATCCCTTTTATTCATTTTTTGGTTGCGAATGCGTAGCCACTACTCCTTTTAACGTGTGATTTTAATGTTGTGGCTACGCATTCTAACCAAAGTGTAAAAGGGAAATTATATCCCTACTCAGTTTTACAATATCTGGACCCTACCACTTTAAAACACACTTTGTTTTCCTAATCAGGGCCCGGATATTACAAGAAGTGGTGAATAAGAGATATGGTTAGGGCAAACGCGCAAAAAATAGGACTCGATAAAAGGGTCGCTGAATCTGAAATTTTTTGTCTAGGACACATTTTTGACACGAAAATTTTGTACAATTTTTTTTTCTGCTCGGACCACTCGGTGGCGCTGTGAAAGGGGCTTCAAAAAACGGTTTTTAAGACTTTTTTCAAAATAAAGGCAAAATTGTATCGATATTTTTCATCGATAGTTATTTTTTTCTATTCAGAATCAATTCTACCTTATGTCCGCGTTATTATTTATTATATTTATTTTTCCTATAAATGCAAAATACCGTGGTGTTGTTAACATCATCCAATCATTCAATCGCCTCTAGCACCAACCTGTGATCCATTCTGAGCCATTAGTTGCTTATAGGTTTCCAGAAAGTCGATGATGCGCATCTTTTGCGTATCTCAATTCTTAATTGATGAAATTTGATTTAATGTGTCTTTTTTGGCACCTTATTTTCCGGTGTATGTCCGTTGTATTTTTTCGGGCAAAATTATGATCAGAATTTTTTTTTCTGATCCGAAGAAATACTTTCGATGAAAAATATCGAATCACATTGCCTTTATTTTGAAAAGAAAACTTTGACGCTCAAAACAGCCGCCACAAGTGGTCTGATCAAAAAATATTGTTCAGCAAATTCTCTCCGTCAAAATTGTCTTTTGTTCCGTAACTTTCTAGACTCCTTAGGACTCTTTTGTTCGGGGTAGCTGATTTTTTGCGCGTTTGCCCTATATTTGGTACATTTCTTGAGCATATAGATTTTCATATCCGGATAAGGTCACATCATTGCCAATTTAAACCTTTACCCAACTTTTTGATTTATCTTGTATCATTAAGACAATTATCTACAGATTATTAGGGTTTTCATCAATCGAATTCGTGGCAAAAATCGAACACTGAGGAGTTAATTTTTCTTATTAACTTGTTTGTGCAAAACTTAAAGCGATGCATCAGGAAGTTGTTGATTAAACTTACCAATTAATAAAAAAATACTTTTCGTGGAAAACACAATTAATTATTTAATTTTTATTTTCTTATAAAATTGCATATTTTAAAATCAAATTTTTAAATTTTCAAATGATTTCAATGAACAATTGACCTTTTTATAACTCTCTATTTTGTTTTAAAATTTTCAAAATTATTCAAATTTTTTTCGTTGCTATGTTTTTCGATGAGATTTTTCAGATTTTTATTTAAATCATCAGAACTTTTTTAATTTTTTTTCAAATAATAAATCAATTTATTATTTCCGAAAATCACTAACAACATAGCTTTTAAAAATGTAGTTTCAACCGATACTGATCGTTTTTTGCAAAAATTGGATTGGATCGAATCGATTTTTCCCGTTCCCGATTCGACCGTCCGATCCAATAGTGCCGAACCCTTGTATGGTGATATCAAAACAAATTCTCTCATTTTCGATTTTTCTAAAATATAACCTCACTAAAAAAAATTCGTATTATTTTAACCAAAATTGGGGTTTTGGACAGTTAATTCGTTTCATGAGTTGTTTCCCTAGCTTTGCTTTTTTGTTAATTTTTTTTGACAAAAACTCTGGGATTTTCCGTCCTATCGAAAAATAATCCAAATTCTGAAAATACGCAAAATTGCTACATTTGATCTCCGTGACCACGAAAATTATTTTTATTCATTTTTTTATTTAATATCTTTTTCGTCCTCAAGAATTTTTCAAAAAAATACACCCTAGTGGCAAACTTTTTCATACGGATATGCTTAAACAGAAACCAATGAAGTCCACTATTCAAACCGGGCTTTAATCGGTTCTTGAGCAAATTCTGAGCATTTTAATTTTTTGAAATAATTTGAAGGTTATGTCTGAATGTTTTATAAATGGCAATACTGTACTAAATTACTATTTGAAATCAAATTTTTTTTAGAAAGTTCTAGGAAATTATCGAAAAAGTCGTGTAATCCTAACTATATTCATTATTGGATTCAGGTATTAACGTTTATTGGTTTTCTCACGACACCAGTTAGAAGTCAACCGGTTCACAGTCACGCTTAATACAATTTTAGTCACTTTATATGTCCACTTTAATATTTATGATTAACATTCCCAATTAAATTAATACGCTTCACTGACATTTAACTTCCTAAGTATAAAAAGGATAATAAACGTTTCTATTTGATAAGAAAATATTTCGTAACAAATTGTTTGTCAAAGCATGATTTGTGCCTCTGACGGTCAGTGCTGGTGTTTTAAGCTCTAGTTTTAGGACAGTAAAGCGTTTTGGTGATTTTCTTATATATACATATGTGTATGCCACAAAAATGCCAAGTACAGTATGTCAGATCTGCTCATAATTTTTTAGAATTTTCACTGCATACTTGATTTGACACCACTGATTGTGTCAATAAGCACTTTTAAGTCTGTGAAGCACCTACGGTTAATAAAACGTTTTAGTTTTTATTGTTAACCACCAGGCCATAGAAAAAACTCCCCAGAGGCATAATCCCCATTTCAAAAAAGGCGGCTACAATTTGCACACTCACAGCACCAAAACGGTTTGATCCGATTTATGAAATTCTAATTCAAACCCTATAATTTTGGGGAAACTCAATTAACAATATATATTTTTCAATAAATTGACAAAAAAGTATTTTTTTCAAAATTTGAGTTGAAAAAAAGTTGGTTTAAGTTGAGTCCTCCGCCACATCTTACTTATTATCTGGGCAATTTTTTCTCTAGGTTGGTGTATGAATCATCAGTTATGTAAGAGAACCTTATTAATTGATTGTTTTTTTTTTCTAAATTCATCAAAAATTTTTAAAATTCACGATTTAAAACATGTACGATCTTCCGAGTTTGTGTGGGATTTTGAAAAAAATTGGAGAAAACGAAATCTAGGATTTTCAAACTAATTTCAATTTTATGATATTCTGGCCAATTAAAGAAAAAAAGATTTAATTCTGGAATAAATAATTCAACCATAAAAACTTACAAAATTTTCAAAATGCGAAAATGAGAATTTTAACGGACGAGGAGTTGAAGAAGTTGTATTTTGGACCTAGGACAAGGGAACCCAGGACATAATGTCTGGGGTTCCCATTGTCTAGGTAAATACAAGCTAAATCTTCTAATTCCTCGTCGTTTTAATTCTTCATTTTCTGCCATTTTGGAAAATTTTGTATTTAACCCCTGGACTTTCATAGAAGCCCATAAAAGTGGCTTTTCATTTTTTGAAAGACCGGAATAAAGCGACAAAAAATAAACGAAATTGAAGTTCAAGGTTCAAATCGCCCTAGAGTTAGCGATTAATTTCTGAAAAATGATTAGAAAATTTTTTTTTCGGATGAGCCGTGATATTTTATCCTTTTTTATCTTTTTTTGGATTTCTCTTGAAATTTTCTTATCCGCTTTATCTCACAATTATTTTTAAAACAACAGGTCTTAATACTCAGTTTTTAGGAATTCGTTCTTGACCATCTTTAACCAAAATTATAATGTTTTGTACTAAATGTAGAATTTTTTTATTTCTTTTGTTTTGAAAACAGAGAAAATTCTAATGAATGAGAAAACGGGCGGAAATTTAAAAATGCAGACATATGTTTACCACTAATTTCATATTTCAAGGTGAGAATATCGTTTCATAGACGACCCGATAAGGTATTTTGCAATCGAGACCAGCGTTAAGAACATTAAGGTTCCACTTAATTTTTATTTTACTAGACATCTCATTTAATAAAAAATCGATGGTTTCTTGTAGAAAACAGTTTCGAGTTAACTTCACTTAATATAATTAAATTAAAAATTCGAGGTCTATCCTTTATCTCAATGATTCACAACAATTAATTGCCTTAACACCTAAAACTTTCCCATAATATGACTTCAAAGTCAAAGCCAAAAAAAGTGGCTCTCATGCCTCCTGGGGATATTCAATACTCTATGAGTCTATGGGTAGTGATTTTGATCCAATTTATGATTGACAGTGATTCTTGAAGATGAGGCAGAGGAAATGTATTAATCTGAAATTTAGTATTTTTTGAAATTTCCTCGACTCGGACAGCCTATTCGAACTTCAAAAACATGGTCACATTGGTATATTTCGAACCTTGAAAAATTTACCGAGAACACTGCTTCCAATAATCTAGTTTCATTATCTCTGAGTAGACTTCCTAGTTAATTGCTAAAAAAAACAGGAAGACTAAAATCCGATGTTGTGATTGCGTAACAAATTTTTGTTTTACTAAAATAAATACTATTCAAAAAATTAAAAATAAATGTTCCCAGAATGGCCTAGTGTTTAAGGTTCAAAATCAATTTATTTACTATATAATTATAAGGTTTCAAATTTACAAGTAAAACTCAAAGCTATTATAGCTGGTTCTCAATTTCAAATATGATATCCTGATCGCTTACCAAACAATCTATTTCATATCGCCGCGCGTCCAAAAATATATGCAGTAAATGTGAATTAATTCTGCTAATCAGCTGAAACCTCAAAATCAGTACACTTTTTGTTCTACATTTGATAAATTGGTCGTTGTCGGCTTTATTTGGTGGTTAAATTGCCGATCAATTCTTTCGGAAAATAGTTTTTTTGAAACCTATTATTTTTCATTTATTTTGAGTATAAATTCACTTGTGAAAAAATAATTCTTCGTTATAGGATGCAGAAAAAATAAACTATATATCAATAAGGATCCTCAAAATACATTTCTTTTAAAACTCGTGCTCTCATAATTTCGATTATTATCGTTTTCACACAATTATTTTTTTTTTAAATTTTGGGAAAAAATCCTTAAAAACATTTGAAGAATAAATTTCGAACGGCTTAATCGTATATATTAAATTTTACCATATTATTTTTTGAAAATGAAATTGCAAACTTATGACATATTTGAATTGTGAGGATGTTTTTTCTGCGCCGTTTTGGCTCCCGAAATTTTTTGCTTCATATCAGAGGGTGTGAGGGTGGTTAAAAATTATTTTGTTTTCGTTTTTTAAATTTTGGCTAAAAATTCAAAAATTGGTTCAAGATTTTATTAAACGGTTAATTTTTGTCTTTTCAATTTCTGAGAACAAAAATAAGCATTTTTCTTCTGGTTGTTTTGCCACGGAAGAAAATCGGAAGATTGTCAGTTCTTTTCAATAAACCGGTATTGTAGACATTTAAAATCGTTTAACTTTCGCCAAGATCAGAGTCATGATTCATGACGGTATATTAAACGCTTCATAGAACAATATTTTGTTTTAACCATTTGAAATGGTCTTTTCTCTACTGAACCAACGGACAAAAACGATGGTATCTCTTGTTATGTTAACGGTATAAGTTTTATTAAACGGAAACTAATATCAAACTTACCTAGTATCAGGAGAAGATATAGATATCTTACATAAATAAACAGCCATTTTTGTTCATATCTGAGATGTACCCAACCATATATAAATGACGAAAATTAAATTCGTTTGAACCATGTTTCCTTAAGTTTCCGATCTGGTTCATGAAACATGTTATTTTCAATCAGAATCGGTTCAAGTTTATTTTTTTTTATTTATATCTTACCGCCCCCCCCTCCCAACCAGTCCACCAACCATCAAATATGATACCCTCACCGTGGCCATCCCTACCCCACCCCCCCATAGATTATTTACCCAACCATTACCCATCAACCCTACCACATCAACCCGCCCGCCCGCCCCAGCCAAAACCCACCCACCATATACCACTCAAATCTCCAATCCCCAGCCACTCATTCCCCACACCCATCCCCCGCCCCCCCAACACCCACACCCACCCCCCCCCCTCCCCCATCCCCCCACCAGCCCCCCACTAACAAATTCCACACCACTACACCCACCCCCCCTCAACCTACCCCACAAGTAACAACCCTCCACCCCCCAAATCACAAACACACACCATTCTACCTCCCCCACCACACCACAACGCACCCCCCCCTCACCCATCCCACCATCATTCCTCCCCTCCCCCTCCACACACCATTCCCCCACCCCCTATTTGTTTGATTTTTGTAACCATTTTTGGTTAAAACTGTGACAGCCTAAAAAAGTATATCACGTCTCATTTGCAATTTCGTAACTAGTTTTGGATTTTGAAGCTTCAGCATAATTTCCGAAAATGCACTTATTTGTGACTTTGCTTTAATTCTTTGAAAATCGAAGGGTCGATCCGGGTTTTGATAAGATATATCCCTAGTCTCCCGAGCAACTCGTCCTACAGTAAATTCTTGAACTTAAATCCGGAGCAGAATTTTACGTTCTACTCAAGAAATTAGTTAGCTTAAAAAAAGAGATGAACATTAGCTTTTTTTTTAAAGTAACTTTGACCGCCCGAAACCAGCGCTACCAAGTGGTTGCACCAAAAATATTTCGAGCAAAATTTTTTGCGCTCAAAAATAATGACTATTCCCGAAGTTTTCAGATCATTAGCACCTTTTATCGGTTAGCTGATTTTTTGCTCGGGCAGGCGTAAGTATACCCCCTATTCACACTTTTTGTTAATATCCCGACCCACTACTTAAACACACTACATTTCCTAATCAGGGTCGATTGTTAACAAAAGTGTGAATAGGTATATTAATCGTTACAAAATCGTTTATGGAGGGGATTTTGTAAGGGTGGGGGGCTTTTTGCGAAATTTTTAGTTTATTTTTTTTTAACAAAACAATATTACTCAGTTCTGAAATTTTTTTAAAAAACCACAAAAATCGTTTTTGAATTTGATTGGAAAATCATTTTCAGGACATCTTGACAGTTTTTGGTGCACTCTAACTGCTTTCAATCATAAATTAAGGTCCGAACCACGGGATCGGATGTGAATAAAAAAAACGTATAGGATCGGATCGGATCACGAGGAAGGTGTTGAAATAAAAACCTGTATTGGATCGTATCGTATCGAAGGCGCGGTAAATTTTTCACTGTATTGGATCGGATCGTATCAAATGGGGGGGGTAATTTTAATTTATATTGGATCGGATGACTGACCCCTTAATTTTTGTATTTATATTGGGAATCGGATGACTAACCCTAATTTTCAATCATATTGGAATCGATCGGATCAACTGAACTCTAAATTTATATCATATTGGATTTGGAAAAAAACGATACGATCCAATCACGATATAATAATTCCAATATGATCCAATCCAGTTTTTGATGATCCCTGGCCCGAACACCCCGTTCAAGAAATAACCGACGGCGCTAAATATCGTGACTTAGACCTTTTTTGAGACAGTTTTTTTATCTGTATTATTTTTTTCCGTTAATCGGGTTTAATCGAAAACTTAAGACAAATATTTTTTTTTTTTTTTCTGGGCATATAAAAAAAAAAAAAATTTCCATAAATCATTATATTTCCTACAATATTAATTTAAGTAATTCTTGTATATTCTTCCGAGAGTTGAAATTATAAAAATTCTTCGTTTAATTTTTTTAACCCTTAAATCCCGCCGAGATCATCCAATATGCAGCATATAATATGCTATTTCATTTTTGGAATAATTAAAGGCGAGCACACGTTGGTCACATCATTTGATTAGTCACGCGGCTGCACGCAGTAGTTAACCAAAGATCAAATCCGAACTAAATTGCTTTTGCGTGATTAAAATCGAGGGTGGAACCAGTTTCTTGAACCTTTAGTGGTGAATTTACAGGCAGCTTATTTATTTGTATTGATTCTATCAGACGAGAAACTATTCACAAAAAACATGTTTAGCTTTAATATTTTATCTTCTATAACAAATCGAAAAACTACGCAGAAAATATCAATACGGAGCGAGAATTTGAGTAATGTAACTAAATGTATTATCACAGCGAATTATTTGTTATGAAAGCTGAGAATGAATTTGTTAGAAGTGAAAAATGCTCACCGTAAGCTAAAAAACGCTTTGGTAGTTTTTTTTAAGTTAACCCACCCTAGTCATGACGGGTGGGTTAACCTAAATAGGGTGAGTTAACTTAAACAAAAAACTACCTCAGTTGAAAAGACGTTTTAAAAATGATTTCTACAGTTGTTTGATATTGATGAATAGTTTGGTATCATAAAGTAAAAAATTGGGATTATTCTCTCTTTCTGATAAAATCAGAGAGCGGGTCCGCTAAAAGCCATACAAAACAGATAACTCAACCAGTAGTAATTGACGATTTGAAATAAGGAATTAAAAATTAATAAATGTGTTCGCAGATAATGTAATTTGTCGAAAAATCGAAATTTTAATTTTTAAAATATAAAGACTACTTTCTGTTAAATTTTTTCCGGCTCATCGTTTCCAGTGCCAAATTAAAATATGCTAAGAGAAAAACATAATTTCTCAATGGTTTATTCTAAAAATTTTTGGCAAAAGGCACTACTGGTATTTTAATAAAAAGTGAGTTTTTTAGCCTTGAACTTATCTTTAATAATCTTTGACATAAAAACATGAAATATTGGGTTTTACGAAGAAATGCACCACTGAAAATGATGGTCAGGACGATTTTGAAGTTTAAATTGTCTTTATATTTGAAAAATCGAAATTTCCGATTTTTCGATATATCATATTTTCTGCTTTCTACCCATAAAAAGTTGTATGAGAAATGCTGTGAGACAATATGCGTTGACCAAATGTCAGTGGTCTTGTCCTTATAAAGCATTCATTTTAGTCTTGTTTTATAGTGACAGAATCACAACAGTAAATGATGAGCAGAAACTTCGAAAATAATTGTTCAAGTTATTGATATTACAACCAAAAATTAATTAAAAAGATAGAAACAATCATTTTTTGACCAATCGACAACGAATGTCGACCTTAAAAATAACATTTTTAGATAAATTCAAATTTTTGTTCGGAAAACTTGGAAAAAAAATTTTAAATTATTTATAATATTTTCGAAACTGAAAACTGGATTGTAAAAATTTTCGCGTGTTTGAAATTTTTTGCTTTTTTAAAATTGAGAAACAGAATAATAAATTGATCAAAAGTTTATTTACAGGAATAAGTTTTCAAAATGGGCTCAGGAATTGACGTCACAGATAAAATAGGTATATTAAAATAGGTAATATACTGTCATACTGTGATAGTAATATACCATATATTACTATCACAGTATAAGTCAGAGACGTTCCCATTAGAGATGAGGGTGTGAACAACCCACTTGGGGCCCACCGCTCAAAGTGTGGGATAATACGCGTCTCTGATTGGCTCAGATTTGACTTTCCTTACAAAATGATAGGAGACAATGAGCAATAGTTTGAACGCCGGATCGCCGCGCATCAAGTTGACTGTATTGTATTATAATTCAAATTTAATTTCCAGGTTTCCCTGAAAATAATGGCGGATGATGATTTTCAAGATGCCAACGATACGTTCTCGAGTGGCAACGAAATGGAAGACGGTATAAAAGTAGCTGATTTGGCCCAACAATTATTTTTCCAGAATAAATACTTAGAAGCATTCCAATTGGTCGAGCCACATGCAGCAAAAAGTATATATCATCAACATGCTCTAACTGCGCTAAATGTGCTAAATGCAGTCATGACATTTGACAAAGCCGATTTTAAAAAAGCTCAAGAATCTGCAGATGTCACCATTAAAATGTGCGATTTAATACTTAAGGAATGAGATTATAACTTAGGATCAAGGGTTAAATGTCAATAAGGTGAAATGTAAAGAGCTGAAATTGGCATCATAATTATTTACAAATTACAGTATTTTGAAAAAATATTGTACGGTCTGATACAACATTTTGTAAGTAAGCAGGCCCGATATAAAAATTTGCCCACGATAATGTTCATAGGCAAATTTGTTTTTGAAATTTACTATCTTTTTCGATCGGAATTTCAAAAACAGATTTCAGATAAATTTCAAGCCAAATGAAAAACAAAAAATATTCGAAAAAGGCGAGTTTTTGAAAACGGGGCATAATCCCAAAAAATTTACTTGATTAATTCAAGCAAGATTTTTGCCGTTCCTACCCAATTATCTAATTCAATGTTCCCTCCGAAATAAATGTCAGATGATTGACAGGTCGAAGTGTTTTATTGCTACAAAAAACTAGCCAAATGCTACTGGGTTATTTTATTGCCAGGGATTTTTTCGGTAACTAGAATCTTTAGACCAGTTTCAAACATGTTGAAAAAAATAATAACCTTTGAAAACAGAATTTAAACATTTACAAATTTAAATCAAATCATAAAAATTTTGATGATCACGGCGCATTGCCACTTTTTTTATTTTATTCATGTCTTGTGTGTAAATACTGTTATTGAAAAGTTGAATTTGTTTGGCGAAAAAAATCAAAAACTGTTTTTTAAATTTATTTTCGTTGCCCATTTTGACCATTTTGAAAGCAGGATATTGCAAAATAAGTAAACTTTATTTTTGAAAATCCAAACTTTTTTACATTCAGTCACCGAAATATCAAAAGAATCAAATTGTTATTTTACATCTTTTTTACTCAAAATCGTCTGGTAAATTTTACTTGACCATACTTTAACATAAAAAAGCGTCATTTTATTATTTGTTAGACGCTTAGAGTGGACGCAATCGAGCCTAGTCAAAAAATGAAAATTATCAGATCATCTTAAAACTGCCTGAATAGATGCAGAATTTTCATCGAACAAAAGTTTTCACATGACCTTTTTTAATTTTAACTCCTGGGTGCCTTAATTGGCGTTTTTCATTTTTTATTGACTTTGATGCAAAATTGCACCGCCACCAGAGATATATTAGCCGGCATACTTTAATGTAAGTAGCCTTGGACATTTTGACGACTAATAAAAATCAAAAATTTCATATTATGAAGCTTGATCGGAAATTCATCAAAGACCGATTTCCATATGTCAAATTATGCTTATTATTTATTTTAATTTCGACCAATCAGAAAGCAGAATAGAAACTTTTCCTAAAAGTTTTTTGTCGTAAAATAATGATATCCATCTCCTCAGATTTTCCGTCTCATAGCGATATGAAGGAAATGCTCCAATCGCGTCCACCCTTTATACGCTCAAATAAAATATATATAAAAGCACTCTTACTTTTTATTTCCTATCATTCCAACTTAATCCCGTTGCGCTTGAGAAGACATTTTGTGATTAGTTCTGACGTAATAGATAATTTAAACTTTATTCATTTACGTTTGTTCCAGGTTGGTTTATCGATAAACGGCTAGAAATGGTCGTATCAAATTCGATATAATAGGATGAATTTCATCCTTTCAAAACATAATTTATTTCTATCTTATAATATTTTATAGAAAATTTCACCTCATACTTTTTCATTCAATTATACTCAAATTCTAAAGAATTTCAAATTAATCCTGTAACCTCTGATTGAAATTTATTATAAGTCAAATGACATTGGATTTGCGGGGTGACTTGCACGCTTTTGATTGGCTTAAAAATGAGCGCGCGGCAATGAAACAGTCAATAGCGAGCGCAAAAAATCTTTTCAAGTTTTTATACAGGGGGGTGCGGCGTATAGTTGAAAAGTTTTTCGCCAAAAAACCCCAACTATACGCGTAATTCCAACAATACGCGTAATTTTCAACTATACGCGTACGGCTCGGAAAATGTGCTCTGATTGGTCAC
>SCLH01000893.1:0-30004 GCA_004367855.1 Oikopleura vanhoeffeni
GGTCAACTAAATGTTACTGAGAGTCGTTAAGAGCAAAACTACGTTTTTTGCTACTAAGTTTTTGCTCTCTAGCGACTTTTCATACATTATTTTGACACATGTTGATAATACGGTTCATTAGAAAAGTGGAACTCTTTCCGATTTTGTTGAAGGGGGTAACTTGCAAGTCTATACGATGAGTTGAAAATTGACCTTGAGTGTTGACCAGTTCTTTTTGCTCTCTAAGAGGCGACCTTATGCCATATTAATTTAGCTAGTTGCTAATACTGGTTCATCGAGAAAAGTTGACGCTCGTCCGGTTTTTTTTGAGGGGTATTTTTAGTCTACGCTAAAACTTGATAATTGATTACTTGAATACCGGACTTATTAAGGTCGACATAGTCGTCGCCGACCTAATCCCTTAAAATGGTTTATCCTAAAAAACGCTTAATTTTCAGCTTGCCAAAAAAATTTTAGCTCTCTAGGCTCTTCATTCATACCGGGCGGGCGGGATCGCGCTCACATAGTTGCTAATACGTTAATTAGAAAGTCGACCCTTACGATTTTTTTGAGGGTACTTGCAAGTCTATACGATGACTTTAAAATTGACCTTGAGTGTTGACCAGTTTTTGCTCTCTAGCGACCTTACAGTATATAATTTATCCATAGCTGCTAATACAGGGTGTATATCAGAAAGTTGACCCTTCCGGTTTTTTTGAGGGTATTTTCAAGTCTCTACGATGAAC
Source organism: Oikopleura vanhoeffeni (assembly GCA_004367855.1). NCBI lineage: Eukaryota > Metazoa > Chordata > Appendicularia > Copelata > Oikopleuridae > Oikopleura > Oikopleura vanhoeffeni. The sequence goes on from SCLH01000893.1 coordinate 726, forward strand.
TTGAAATTGAGCTTGAACTTTGACCGCTAATTTAAGGTCGACCACATAGTCGCCGACCCTAATCCTTAAAAACCGTTTCCTAAAAAACGCTAAATTTTCACTTGCCAAAAAAATTAGCGCTCTAGCTCTTCATACGCGGTCGCTAGATCCGGGTTTTGAACTGCTTGTAAAATCTCGAAAATTTGACCGAAAAATGACCCTCAATATTGCTGTCTTAACCACTAGAGGCATATAAATTTGCTCCAGAATCGGCAAAATTGGCTTGATATTGGAATCAAAAATTTAAACCAATCTGAATTTAGCTCTTATAAATATATTTTAAAAAATAAATTTCCGTCATCAGCGTAAAATTTAACATAAAATGTAGTTTCTCAAAATGTACGATCTTGAACATTTGCTCGACTGTGTCCCAGTCACTGTGGCCCCCTGGGTCTAGAATTCACCGGATAAACCATCATAAGGATTATTGAGGTATTCAGATTACCGTATATCGTGTACCGTATATCAAATTACCGTCAATTTCAAAGTTCATCGCAGAAACTTGATTTATGTCTCAAAAATGGTTTCCACAAATGATAATTCCTTGTTTTTCAAAAATGGTTTCCATAAATTGTTATGGGTTTCCATTACAGGGTCATGGGTCTCCATTACAAGGGTACACTAGACCAGTGTTCTAAAACGGGATCGGGACCGGGCGGAATCGGGATTGGAAATTTCGACTTAGGTCGGGACTGGGCGGGATCAGGATTCCGGGGGGGGGGTCGGGATTGAAAACTCATCCCGTTTTAGAACACTGCACTAGACACCGACTTGTTGTATCAATGATTTGACCTTTGTCCCTTCGTAACCCGTCGACTTGCTTGCTGCTTAAAATTCAGCAAAAATAATAGATTCTGGATCGGATGTCCAACCAGGAAAAAACAACTGAAATTAACTGATTTATTCTAAAATTTTTTTTTGTATTTTAACGTCTATATATTCATCAAAATAGTTCTTAGAACGTGCCAAGTTTGTGATTTATTTTTTTTTAAATAAAAAAAACCTAGAAAATTCTGCACTAATTTTTGCCGTACGGATATATCATATATGGGTGTTTCATCAACTTTCCGAAAAATCGTTCGGATAAAGGTACAGTCAGTGTACATGATTTCAGAATTATGAGGAACCCAATTTTTAGGAAAGTGCCTGGCAATTATTTTGATATGAGTTTACTTGTTCTGCAGTTTTTATTCATAGTTTTATTTTTGTAAAACTCAAAATAATAAGAAAATTTATTTTCCAAAAAATTATTTTTCGAAAGAAATTTGGGCATAATTCAACTCGAATTAGGCCAACAAAAACAAATCGAGAAATTATGAATTATAAAATGGTACTAATTTTGAGTTACCAGATGATTCAAAAATTTTTTTCACATTTTGCTGCGTATATTTTGAAGTGCAGGGATATAAATAATTATTTCGTAGGCTATCGAGATATCATATTTCAAACCTGAAAACAGATTTGAAAAGTCAGGTTTTCACTGACGACTTTGTGACTTATATTATTTGGTCAATAAACATTGGGCAATAAACATTGACTCTTATGTATTGACCAATCAAATCACGCGATTTTTAGGTCTCTGACCTCAAAGTTCTACGGGACACGTTAGTATAATTTTAGATATAACGACCATAAAGGTGGATTGCATTAAAGGTGGAAGGACATCAGTAATACATATTGTTTATAACTGATGAGCTAAAATGCACCTCAATAATCGGCATATCGCCGTCTGTTATCAAATTTATTAAATTATTCAGACCTGAATAAATTAAAGGTCAACCAATGATTATTAGTTGTCCATACAGTATGGACCATACAGTTAAATTAAGTTAATTAAATCTTATTGGATAAACTCGCGGAACAAATCTACGAGGCATATTTTACTTCCACTAAGTGTTTTTACTAACCCATAAGAAAAGACTCTTTATATTTTCATATATTTTTAATAAGAGTATAAGTGGTTGAGCTACTGTGACGCATTTATTTCATTTTATAATAACTTATAAGTTCAGTGAAAAAATGTGAATACTAATTGGTTTTGGCGTACGATCTTCATTTTTTGCATAAAAATCAGTAAGAGCAGTAGAATTAATTAGGTTACGCCAAAATTAGCATTATTTTATATTTTTTTTTTCTTTTTTACAGCACCCGAAATTTAGCGGAGCTTTCCATTTGCCAGGCATTTCGATAGAAGAAAAAAAAAAAGAGAGTTGAGTTTTAATGTATTTATTCAAGCTTGTTAAAATATGAAGCCGAAATTTACAATTTCTCACAAATTTTACAATTTTCTCAAAAATTTTGAACAATTTATCTTAAAAACTTGACAATTATCTCAAAAATGTGACAATTATCTCAAAAATTTGACAATTAATTTCAAATTCGATCAATTTTAAAAAATATTGTAAGGTAAATGTCGAATTTTCAAATTAATTGTCCAAAGTTTTTGGGAAAATACGCAAAGTTTTTGAGAAAATTGGAATATTTGGTTTTATAAATTGGTCAAATTTAAAACTAGAAATCCTTTAAAAAAATTTGAAATAATAAAGAAAATTTATTTTTTGCTAAAAATATTTTAAATTCGAAGAAAGTTTTCGAATTTTAAAAAAAAATTTCAAAATATGGTGTTTTAAGAAAATTCTAAATTCTTAAATTTTTGGTAAATTTAAATAAGATGAGCGAATTCAAAAAAATCTCAAATTTTAAAAACAAACGGTTTCAAATTTTGAAAAAAAAATTTATAAAATTCTCTATAAAAATTTTTTTTTCAAAATTAAAATAAAAACATAAAAATCACTTTTATCGGCCTTAGGCCAATTTTTACGTCTATTCCAAACAAAATTTAAATTATAGAAAAATATCCTCCTTTATCGGCCTTCGGCCTGATTCGGGAGCTCATTTTTCAGCAATAATTAAATCAAAAAACATAGAACCCACTTTTTCGCTATAGTTTTGATCACGTGACGAACCAATTTTTTTGATATTTGGATTACGGGGACCCTGGTAATTTCACTTAGATTTTTAGCCAAAAATTTATTTAAGTAAGGGGGTGGGTCGTCGTAATTTTTTGAGCCCTTTATAGAATTATATTTAATGATACATTAATATCGGTTATGACTGAAGTTGACCCCAAGGAATCTCATGGTGGCAATTATCTTTTTTTCAAAACAATCTAGAAACAAAAATCCTAGAATTTTCAAATGCGAATTTTTTTTTGCCTTTAACCGCTATAAACCGGTATTCCACCAATGATATGAACTTTTTTAATTGGTGAATATGAGCCCACCAAAAACGATGCATGGAATTAAATTAATCGGAATGCCTTAAATCGAATTCTAGGAATTTCGATTATATTTTAAGCAAAAATGTCAAACCTAATTACTCGAATTTGATCGCTGATTGTTTCAAATTTCGAATTACGCTGTTAGCATCAACTTTTTCGATCAGATGAAACTCTCAGCTTCAAATTGTTGGGTGGAAACTTTTTTTCGAACTTTTTCATTTTCCGGTTTACTTAATAGATCGTTATATGAAGTCGTTAGGCAAAGCGCTGGACCTATTAAACGAGTATCCTCAGATTTTTTTCAAAAACTGCCCTAGAATTATTATGAGGCGGGATTAAAAAGGTACCAAATTACGAACCCCACCCCCTTAATTCAGCTTTTGCAAACGACTCATTCGAATTTGATTCTTAAGATAACTAAAAACATGAGCACAAATATCTTGATAATATAAATATCCGATGAACCAATTTTTCCATATTTTATTTTTCACAAGATATTTGTGCTCAGTTTGAAGCTATCTAAGAATGCTATCGGATGAGTTTGTTTTTAAAGGCCGAAAATTAAATAAAAATTTGGCTTAAAAACTAGTAAAAAATTGATCAAACGAGCCCCCGTTATTCGATATACTTATCAAATTCCACAAAAAAAGTTTCAGAAGAATCCACCCCATTAATTTCTCTAAAGTCCAATATTCACCTGGTGGAAAATGCTATTATGGGTATATCAATTTTTTTATGAAAATTTCGGAATTTTGCAATTTTTTTTTTATTTTCGAAAATTTTTGCTTTTTGATTGAATGATAATAATTAGTTCATGAGCTGTAAGCAGGAAACGCTTGGCCAAATCGCATGTTTTACATGACTTTAATCATCGATTACAAAATTCAATTTTTTTCAGTTTTTTGGAAAAAAAAAAAGTCGGAGCGCAGTTAAAGCGGAATCGAAAAAAAAATGTTTTCTTGATCAGAAATTTTATAAATGCGTTTGTTTTTAAATAGTCACTTTATTCCCGAGCATTCCCGGGGCAATACCTTAACAAAATATTCACTCTCTCATTTTTTGATAATGTGTTTTTCGCCACCTAGTGAGGTTTGAGAAATTTTTAATGGTCAATATTACTTTTTTATGGTCGATAACAATATTAAGTAAACGGTGGAATTTTAATTGTAATGGCCCAACTTGCCAACAATCTAAAAATCCCCAGTGGCCTAACCCTCCAGATATTTTCTTCCGTATTTCACAAATCTCCAAAATTTATATTTTTGTCCAGATAGAATTCTCAAACCCACCAAAATAATAAGTTTAAAATTTTCTTTGTTATTCCTCGTTTTAAAAAGATATGTACAATTTTTCTTGAAAATAAACAATTTTTTTTTACCAAAACACTTCAAACTATCAAACTGGGTTTAAAAAACTGCCACAAATGTCAGCAAAAGCGTTGTAAATTTCAAAATGCCATAGATGTCACAAAAGACGTTCCTAAATTTTCAAAAAGTGCCACAGATGTCACAAAGCGTTTCCCTCGATTTTCAAAGTGCCAACAGATGTCACAAAAGCGTTCCTAAACCAAATCATGTCTCTTCAAGGATTAACGTTTTTCAAACCAGAATTTACACTGCCATGGAAGTCACCAAAAAGCGGTTCTTTATCAAAAATATCTGTCTGATTAAATAAAGGCCTTAAAGGCATTAAATGTCCAAATTGATACGGGGTGATCAATTAAGTGTACTAAGACCAAATCAATAGACAAAAAAATTCGAAAATTTTCGCATTTTTTTTGATTTTTTTTAAAGATGAAAGTTAAAAAATAACGTTTATTCGAACATTTCTCCACTAAAGGACTCCTCAAAATATCGACTTGACGTAAGCCAACTTTTCTATCCAGTGTTTTACTAGCTTTGAGCCTACTTCAAAAAAAATCGAGCACTTTATTATTCGGTTTAGCTCGAAATTTTGCATAAAAAGCTCTCTTTTAATCTCTTACAGTATTTTCTGAGGAATACCCTGTTAAAATTTGAGCCATTTTTCAAATAATATCGTCGGAGGAGATAGATTTTGGAAAAGTTCTGAAATTGTTAAAAATTGTTTGGTTAATGGCGTTCTAGAATGTGTTTTAGTCACCGGATCATCAAGAAAGCCTTTGATTAATAGCTTTTCATACTACCGTACGTTAATCTGTGATAATGTTGACTCAGATTTTTTAACCGTTGGGGAGGAGATATATTTTACAGTTTGGAAATGTAAACCTTGTTACGAATATCCGTACCTATTGGTGTAATGGTCGAAGAAATAAATTTGTGAATGTACTTTTTTCGCAAGAATCAAGGATAAGATCTACAAATACTTAGCCATTTTCGGTTTTTTCATAAAAGGCTTTTGAGTTTTCAGATATAATCACCGTGAATATGTCCAAATCTGCCAAGATATATACCCCCTTAGAAGCGATCAATCTAAAGTCACTGTTAAAACTCCAGATCACACGAGATCTAGCCTTATTTTGTGTGACAAACGTACTGTGAGTACATTTTGTCCACACATGATTTTAATTTCAAATGTATGATATAACCAAGTGTATCAGCAGTAACGTTTTGTCAATACAAATCAATCTGCCCAAAAATTTTCCGAGAAATCAAGAAATTGCGTGTGAAAAAATGTTAACGGTAGCTCGGATGTTTTAAAAAATTGTATGACAAGTTGTCTTGCCCCTATATAAACTATGTTTCGAATATAAATAGTTCGAGCGCTAAATGATCAAACATTATAATTTTTTTTGACACCTCAGAAAAATTCCAATGTTTTTTTTTGGAAAATTTTTTGTCATTTTTTAACAAATTATGTTTTTATTTGTTATAAAACAAGTCTCGTCACGTCAATAATTGATAATAGGTCGATAGCATTTATGGTTCGAAAGATGTGGACTGCTTATAGAACCCCTTAAAATATTACTTTCAGTTTGAAGCTTGTTTTTTACTGAATGAAGCCATTGCCATGGCCTATGGTGACTTTTGATTTTTATTCAGTGCAGAGATTTTGTCTTCCGATAGTTAATAAGGAAATACTTTTTTGGTCTACAGTATGTGTTTTTTTTACTTGGCCGAAATGAAAATTTTCATTTAAGGTAATTACCGCCAATAAAAACGGTAACGAGGTGAAGTTTATTTTAAAGCCAAGCTATAGCCGATGTCAAGGGTTTGAAATATAATCCACCTAGATTACCATTTTTATTGGCCGTAATTACCTTAAATGCAATTTTCATTTCGCAAGTAAAAAAACACATACTGTATCTATGCGTAATATCGAGGCAATCCACCAATGAAAACCCAATATTTTGCTTGTAATTCATTTGACGAACGGATCCCATAAGGGGGATTCCTTATTAGGCTACACTATTATACAGCAGATATTTAACTAATTAACTAAGGCCGATAATTAATTAATATCAAATTTTTTGAACATTTTCTTAATTATTAAAATATGTTGAAAATGAATAAGATGAAATTGCCACTAAAAAGTTTTCAAATTTAAATCCTTAATAAAAAGTAGCCAAATTATTCAAGATCGGAAATTGATACATCAAGCTTATCTTTTGGCCTGAACATATCTTAAAAATACAGATTATTTGTATATCTTGAATCAATCAACAAGATACAGTATATGCGCTTTCCCAACCTTAAGTTTCATTTAAAAAATGCTTACTATCTCTATAGCGTCGTGTTTCGAATTCCCACTATATGTTGTTAAGTGTTGTCTTATTATTTTTTTGAAGTGATTATTACAACCGATCAACTTTGGCGTCATAATATTACGCACCCTTGCCTATAATCAATACTTCAAGACAAATCCCTAAACAACTTAGTATGTTTTTGAGTATATGATTATAGGCAAGGCGTCGTATATTGGGACCGGCCAAGTTGATCGGTGTGTAATCACTCAAGCAATAACTAAGACAATCAACCTTAACATCATATAGTGGATTCACACATAATAGCCATAGAGATAGTAAAGCATTCTTAGATGGACTTAGGTTCGAAAAAGGATAATGAAATAATAAATTTAAAAAAGTTAGCTTTAAGGGAGTGGCGTCCAAATTTTAGCTCAAGTATATATCTATTTTTGATACACTATTTTGTAATAAATTTTTTGCCAAGTTTTTTTTACTATTTTAATTTTTTTTTGGGTTTTGGAGATTTTTTTTCACAAGAAAGTCGGTTTTTCGGGGGTTGTAATAAACGGTGAAATAAAGAGGATTTTGGAATGGTAGCATTTTCGATCTAGAAATGTTCTATAAGTTTTGAAATTTTTTGCGAAATAAACACTTTGACTCTCAATATTTGCCCTAAAAAGGTTTTGAAGGGGTATAGGAGTCGTTTTTTTTAACCTTTTATAGAAATTACTATTTATGATACATAATATTGGCTATACGACTAAAGTTGACCCAAGGATCTCATGGTGGCAATTATTTTTTTCAAAACAATCTAGAAACAAAATCTAGAATTTTCAAATTAGAATATTTTTTTTGCTTTAAACCCAGCATTTAAAACCGGGTATTCCCACCATGATTGAACTTTTTTTAATTGGTGAATATGACCACCAAAAACGATGCATGCACATTTAAAATTTATCGGAAATGTCTTTAATCGATCGAAATTCAATTAATGAATGTAAACTAATTCCAATTACGCTGTTGTACACATTGTACTGAAGAATTTTTGATAATGCTCTATATTTATATTGCGTTCAACTACTCTTTTCCTATCGAGAATTACTGTATTGTTCCAATTTGCATACATTCAAGTCATTTTTTGATCGGTAACTTCTTACTTCATATGCTGGTATTTTGTCGACAATTTATTCGACTTATCTGTTCATAACTATTATTTCTAGAATTCTAGAATAAAAATCGAAATTTCAGAACCATTATTTGACGGAATTATATTTATCTACCTTAGTAGAAAAGCGCTTTCTTCTGAACATTCGGTCTAAAGAAGATAGGTTTGAAGTCGAAAAATTGGAAAAATCCGCGTTTCAAAGTGAGAATTTAGAAATAAAAAATCGAAATTCGAAAAAACCAAATCATATATTTTTGTACTCATTTATCCGCTCTATGTGTAAAGTTTTAAGACGCTTGTTATGTGGGGTCTAAAAGAAGATAGACTTTTAAAAAACCAGTTTTAGTGTTTTCTAAAAGTAGACACCCACCTGGTGTTGTGATGTCCAAATGTTGAGTTGAGATGTGTAACCGTAGACGAGAATGGATCTCCAAACAAAGTATCTCAGATTTTTCACCCAACTGCGCTAAACTTTTCCTGGGGCGTGAATTGAAAGGTACCAAAAGCGACACCTACTTTAAATTTAATTATTTCATTGTTTTTCCTGAAATTAATATTTGTAAATTTGGAAAAAATCCGAAATTCACACGATCATTTCAGAGGAGACCCAAGACAAAATTTCAAAAGGGCGATTAGAGTAGGAAGCTTTTTAGCGAGCCTTCAAAATGCTCCGAATTGGCGCTGTTGGACCACTAGCAGCAATAAATCAATAAAAACTGGCCTCTTAGAGTCCCTCCGTATTTCATATATTCGGCCCGCATGCCAACTTAGAAAAAAAATCATGGAGAAATGGAGGGAGGTGGCTTTGGTGTTTTTGAGGGGATGCCTGCTAAAATAAATATTTCTTTGAGCCGTTTTGGGGGTTCAATTAATCTGATGATCTTGTAGCACTGCCAAAACTGAAGAGTTACCCTACATATTTTTAAAAAAAATGATACCTTTCTGATACTAAGTGTTCTTCAAGAACGTGCCACTTGAAAACTTCAAAAAAAAACAGCGTATTTATCGACTGCCCACTTCCCTTAAGGGGGTGGTTCGTCGCAAAATGAAAGGCCTCTAGAAACAAATGTTCTCCAATTTTATTTTTATGCCTTTTTTATGAAAATATGAGAATTACATATGCATTTTGGTATTCGTTTTATTTTGAAAAATGGTCATGTTGCATGGCTAGGAAAACACGGGAATATGCACGAACTTTTCAGCTGCACATTCCATCTAGGTTTCAATGATGTAACTTTCTAATCCAGGAGTGAGATACATTTGATATGAAGACCCCTAAAAAGTTGTCAAAATGGACTTGTTTTTTGGTGATACTGAGACCACATTTCGAATAATTTAAAGAAAAACTCAACTCGATTATTTGCTCGTCTGTCCGGTTAATTTAAGTCATAATCATTGTTACTCTTTAAAACTCAGGGATGGAGATACATTTTTGATAAAATAATTCCGTCAGTTTTTGTAAGCAAGTTTCTGATTGGACGAGCAAACCGTCACTTTTTCGACTGTTTTGATAGGTTGCAAGGATTTTTTCTCAAATACATTAGTTAAGAGTGATACTTTTGGTCCAAGAGTTTGTACTTTTGCGATAATTGGCCATTTGGAAACCCCGTTTTACCGGAGCTTTCCATTTGCCAGGCATTTCGATAGAAGGCGCGGTGAGGCAGACAAGAGCACAGTTGAGAACGCAATAGGGACCGCGCGAGTCTGATTATGTGTGGTAATTATGTGAGTGTAGTATAACCCCGCGGGGACCCGCGACCAATCAAAGTTCGATATTAAGCAGTAGTAGTAGGCGAGATTTTTTCAAAGATAATTGAAAATAAAACTTATTTTTCTCAGAATTATCTTTTCGGAGATTATCGTTATTTTTGCAAATTAAAAAATAAATAAATGAAATATTTTAAAACATTTTATTTTACAAATAAATTAGACATCAAATTAAATAATTTTTTGAATATTTTTTTTAATTTCATGATGCTTAATTGCTGCCCTAGTTTGCCGAAATCTCAAATGTCTGGCTAGCGGTTCATATGGGCCAATCTAGAAAAGTTTTATTAAAAGATTGAATTTCTTTACCGGTCATCTGGTCTCGTAGGTAATCATCTAATTTTGGTTGATCCGCTTTTGCCAGCTGAAGTTGAAAGTACTCAGAATGCTCGTTCAAACCAAAATTAGGACAGTCTCCCAATCATCTCCGCTCAAATTATATTTTCTGCCAAAAGTACCGAGATGTGCCATTAACCCTCCGGCCGGTAAATTAAATCCGGTTTTTTCGGCCTTATCATGAGCTGGGCGCAACAATGCGCTCTTTGGTTTTTGTGGTACATTCATCGAGATTAACGTCGTTTTCTGGACGGATATTGTGATATTGATAAATTTCTCATTTTCTTCTGTATGAAATTTTTGAGTAATTTCGTGCACCATTTGTACAATACAAAAAATTTGGAGTTCACTACTACCTTTTGTTATTAGTAAACCGTTTTGGTCAATGTTTCCCATAAAAATTACAGTCATTTTGATGAAATTAATTATTTTCTGCGTTTATATACAAAAAATACTTTAGCGAAGTTATATTTCACTCAAGTGGAAGTTATTATTCATAAATTTACACGACGTTTCTGATACCGGGTATAGATTAAGGATTTGCATTACATTTTGCTATATTTGGGATTCTTTGTTGTGAGTGGTCTCTACTGCCTCAAAAAATTTATATTTCAGTTATTTTTCATAAAAGGTCTAATTTATTTTAATTAATTAATTTATTTTAATTAAATGTTAAAAAAATTATTTTATTTCCTTATTTTTTTATTTAAAAAATAACGATAATCCCAGAAAAGATAATTCTGAGAAAATATAGTTTAAATTCAATTGAATTCAATTTTTACTGTACTTGCTAAATATCGAACTTTGATTGGCGCGGGCCCCGCGGTCTTAATACTACACTCACTACCACACATAATCAGACTTGTGCGGCAATATTGCGGACTTTACTGCCTATTGTCTGCGACGCCGCTTCTTCAATCGCGATGCCTGGCAAATGGGTTCGTCCCAAATTTAGATTGTAAATTCCTTGGATCAAGCGATTGTTGGTGGCAATTATTGTGGCGGGATGTGAATTTTGATAGGTGAAAAAGAGGATGTCAATTTCGTACCGCTCAGTGATTGGCTCCGTATTGCTAGTCCAAAGACCACGGCATTCTTGCCAGCAATTAGCTGGATACCGAAGAATCGCGAGTTATTTATTGTGAACTGAACGAGCCAAGCAATATTTAACTTTGAGCCCTTAACAAAGTTTGATTAATGTGGTTATGGCTAGGGTGTCCGAGGTCAGAGCAACCAAAAGTTTATTCCCTTTAACAAAGCTCGAAAAATGTCTAGAACGCCAGAGAAATTGATCGCGAAAAATTAATGAGGCTAATACAAAATTTGTGTCACCTAGCTCCTAAATTTATGTTTTAAACTATATAAATTTAATTTTACGTTCTAGTGCCTCCAAAGTTTAACGCCATATATTTTATATGTTAAACAAAAAGTTAAAAAAAATCTAACTTTTTGATACCTAAATCAAGAAAAAAAAGGGATGAACGTTGAGATTTTGATTGGTCGAAATTTTAGAACGGGAAAATCGTCATTTTCAACCTATATTTCATACAATTTTTTNGGCAGGACAAGAGCACAGTTGAGAACGCAATAGGGACCGCGCGAGTCTGATTATGTGTGGTAATTATGTGAGTGTAGTATAACCCCGCGGGGACCCGCGACCAATCAAAGTTCGATATTAAGCAAGATAGTAAGGCGAGATTTTTCAAAGATAATTGAAAATAAAACTTATTTTTCTCAGAATATCTTTTCGGAGATTATCGTTATTTTTGCAAATTAAAAAATAAATAAATGAAATAATTTAAAACATTTTATTTTACAAATATTAGACATCAAATTAAATAATTTTTTGAATATTTTTTTAATTTCATGATGCTTAATTGCTGCCCTAGTTTGCCGAAATCTCAAATGTGGCTAGCGGTTCATATGGGCCAATCTAGAAAAGGTTTTATTAAAAGATTGAATTTCTTTACCGGTCATCTGGTCTCGTAGGTAATCATCTAATTTGGGTTGATCCGCTTTTGCCAGCTGAAGTTGAAAGTACTCAGAATGCTCGTTCAAACCAAAATTTAGGACAGTCTCCCAATCATCTCCGCTCAAATTTATATTTTCTGCCAAAAGTACCGAGATGTGCCATTAACCCTCCGGCCGTAAATTAAATCCGGTTTTTTCGGCCTTATCATGAGCTGGGCGCAACAATGCGCTCTTTGGTTTTGTGTACATTCATCGAAGATTAACGTCGTTTTCTGGACGGATATTTGTGATTATTGATAAAATTTCTCATTTTCTTCTGTATGAAATTTTTTGAGTAATTTCGTGCACCATTTGTCAATACAAAAAATTTGGGATTCACTACTACCTTTTGTATTAGTAAACCGTTTTGGTCAATGTTTCCCATAAAAATGTACAGTCATTTTGATGAAATTAATTATTTTCTGCCGTTTATATACAAAAAATACTTTAGCGAAGTTATAATTTCACTCAAGTGGAAGTTATTTAATTTCATAAATTTAAATCTATTATTTGGGATTCTTTGTTTGTGAGTGGTCCTCTACTGCCTCAAAAAATTATATTCAGTTATTTTTCATAAAAGGTCTAATTTATTTTAATTAATTAATTTATTTTAATTAAATGTTTAAAAAAATTATTTTATTTCCTTATTTTTTTATTTAAAAAAATAACGATAATCCCAGAAAAGATAATTCTGAGAAAATATAGTTTAAATTCAATTGAATTCAATTTTACTGTACTTGCTAAATATCGAACTTTGATTGGTCGCGGGCCCCGCGTCTTATACTACACTCACTACCACACATAATCAGACTTGTGCGGCAATATTGCGGACTTTACTGCACTATTGTCTGCGACGCCCGCTTCTTCAATCGCGATGCCTGGCAAATGGGTTCGTCCAAATTTAGATTGTAAATTCCTTGGATCAAGCGATTGTTGGTGGCAATTATTGTGGCGGGATGTGAATTTGATAGGTGAAAAAGAGGATGTCAATTTCGTACCGCTCAGTGATTGGCTCCCGTATTGCTAGTCCAAAGACCACGGCATTCTTGCCAGCAATTAGCTGGATACCGAAGAATCGCGAGTTATTTTATTGTGAACTGAACGAGCCAAGCATATTTAACTTTGAGCCCTTAACAAAGTTTGATTAATGTGGTTATGGCTAGGGTGTCCGAGGTCAGAGCAACATCTCTCTCTTTTTTTGTGTTTTGTGGCGGGATGTGAATTTTGATAGGTGAAAAAGAGGATGTCAATTTCGTACCGCTCAGTGATTGGCTCCGTATTGCTAGTCCAAAGACCACGGCATTCTTGCCAGCAATTAGCTGGATACCGAAGAATCGCGAGTTATTTATTGTGAACTGAACGAGCCAAGCAATATTTAACTTTGAGCCCTTAACAAAGTTTGATTAATGTGGTTATGGCTAGGGTGTCCGAGGTCAGAGCAACCAAAAGTTTATTCCCTTTAACAAAGCTCGAAAAATGTCTAGAACGCCAGAGAAATTGATCGCGAAAAATTAATGAGGCTAATACAAAATTTGTGTCACCTAGCTCCTAAATTTATGTTTTAAACTATATAAATTTAATTTTACGTTCTAGTGCCTCCAAAGTTTAACGCCATATATTTTATATGTTAAACAAAAAGTTAAAAAAAATCTAACTTTTTGATACCTAAATCAAGAAAAAAAAGGGATGAACGTTGAGATTTTGATTGGTCGAAATTTTAGAACGGGAAAATCGTCATTTTCAACCTATATTTCATACAATTTTTTACGGAGAATTCAAAAAATTATAAAAAATACATGTCAATTATTATACAATATTTATTTATTCATTTTACAGCAACGTTTCGCAATTCTCTTGCATCTTTTGAGCTTATTTTGTAGAACAGATATTATACAGTATGTCCGTTTTTGGGGATCGTTTCCTCACGTGATTGGCCAGTGATGAAACACAATAAAAGAGTATCCATAGCGTCGTGAGGGAAAGATACTCAAGAAAAAGAGACACACTGTAAATTTTTGATGTAAATTACGATCAATCATAATTGAGCTGAAACTTAAAATTTTTGGAAAAATTATACATATCCTATTCCGAGTAATGTAGATCAAAATTGCCTAGGTAAAAATACAAACCAATTGTGTGTTCAATTCAGGGATTTGATTGGTTGGTTGGCCCGTCTCACTCTCGTTTGTATTTGGTTTGTATTTTTACCTTGTAATTTTTACCTTGTAATTGGTTTGTATTTTTACCTAGGCATTTTTGATCTACTTTACTCGGAATAGGATATAACGTCATCTAATTGTTGTTCGCTCAAAAGAGGTATCATTACGCTTTTGAATCCGCGCCTGTTATTGGCTGATCTTGAATAAAATAATATGGTGCGAAGGTTCCTGCAACCTCGAGTGTTTATCATTTAGGGTACGTTATAACATATTCGTCATCAGCGCAAAATTTCACGTAAGATTTATAATCGAAAATGTTTGGGGCATCAAAATTTGCACGGAAACCCTTGTTTAGGCACAAATAAATCAAATTGATATTTGTTACAAGTTGTGACTTACAACAAGTTGCCCATAAAATTAATCAAAATTGTTTTTGTCACAATAAGAAACAGAAATAACCTTTGGTCAATTTCAAAGTGGAATGAAAAAATTCTTGATAAGTGATTATTCTACGGATTTCTAATTAACTCCCTGCAGCTCAACAACTTCATCAATACATTTCTAGAACCTAAGTTGAATACCAACATTACTTCGGAAAAAGACGTAACTTGGTCAAACGAATCATAGACTGATTCATAGTATTACTTTTCTGAAAATGATATTACAAGCTATGGGGAAAATATGACCTGTTCTGGCGCTAGAAAATAAAATGTTTTGTAATTTTTAATAAAATGAATAATTTCCAAAAGGTTTCAAAATATATATTCGGCATCTCCGCGACATGAGACGTAAAATGTATAATCTGAAGTTTTAAGTACACTTAAATTTGCACGCCGAATTTGTATTGTTTTAAATCTAAACTAATCAGAATCGAGCTAGAATTTTATTATTTGAAAACAAACCATTTATTTTTTTAAATTTTATGTAAATTAGTCTGAGTGGTATTTTCACATGTTGCCTCATTTCAAACGGCCCTAAAAAGTACTGATTTTATAGTTTTATTACATTAAATTTAGTTTGTTTTTACTTAAGGGGGTTCTATAGGCAAAATGCACATTTTGAATTGCTTATTTCTCCGGCATAGACATAGGAAGTGAATAAAACATTCTGATAAGTTAGTTCGTATCTCTGGAAGACGTTTAAATCATATTTTTAAGATAGCATGATGAACCAACCGGTAAATGAGGTAACCAGGAGCAAAAAATCTTGAAAAAGCTGTATTTTTTTTCGACCTATTTAGAAATGTTTCAAAATTTGACATTATCTGCGAAATTCAAAGGCGGAAAAAAACTGTTATCTTTTTTTTAATTTCTTACTAAAAAGGTATCAAAGCTGGCGAAAAGGACTGTTTTTGCTATTTTGGCCACGGAAAGTTGTATTTTTTTTCTGCTACATGGCAAACTATTTTTCCGTGCACTATAGTTTTTCGTATATTGTTAACAAAACTGTTATGCCTATGTAACGATTTCATTTTTTAACTCCCAGGAGTACGATTTGAAATTTATTTTGACATCCATTTCGTCCAATCAGGTTTTTTTTCAAGACCAAACGATTCGTAAGTTGAATGTTTCTGGAACAGGTATTATAAACTATGACCAAATATTCAACGTTCGAGCGCTAGAGCAGAAAAGATTTTTTATTTTCAACACTCAGAAAAAATTTAATATTTTTTTCCGAAAATTTTTGCTAATTTTTTACGATTTTTTGAGTTTTTATGACTAAAAAACTTTTAGTTCAATTTATCAAAAAAATTCCAGATTGTTGAATTTTTCAAATTTTATTTCTTGATATAATTAAACAATCTACGTGGAGATCAAAAATTATAAAATCCAGTCAAAATAATTTCGGTACAAAGAATGGGCCCATATAGAACCCCCTTAAGGGTCGGTGCTATTTGACAGATACGGATATGGGCTCTTGATGAAAACTTTTATCTGTGTTTTATATCCACCTCAATATACATCAAAGTAATTGTTCATAACCAGGCACCTTTTGTAACTACAGACATTTCCGAATTATTGCTTTTTACAAAATTTGAGTTCGAATTAAACTTTTCGAATTCGAAAAATTATGAGAAATTTTTGAAAAAAGTTCCGAACATTGTAAAAAAATGCCTTATTTTTTGGTCAAATTTTTTTCATTATTTTTTTCAAATCAACAAAAAACACTGTTTAAATTGGCCACTTTAAGTTTTGGCGTAAGTGACCACACCTATTTGAAAAATCATATAACATGGTTTTGTGATTTTTGGCCAAATATATTTGGAAATATTTTGAAAATTTTTCTAATTTCTTGTTCAAAAATTTTTAAACTATTTTTCTGGAATCACCGGCTGAATTTATTAAGAATGCCACCTTTTATTTTTTTTTCAAATATGTCCTCGTTTTCTTTCCTTGCACTTGTTCATACTCTAAATCATAATTTTTTGAACGAAACTACGGTTTGGGAGAAATCCTTTTAAGTCCTCTTTAATCCAGAATTAAAAAAAATGTATTACACCGAAACTTGCCAAATTGGTAAGTCGACCCATCCACCGTTTAAAATTTATTTCATTCAACTCATGAAAAATTTTTTTTTTCGATGTGCCTAAATTTCGTTTTTTTTCTTTTTTTTCAAAATTTTAAATTTTCGATTTTGACGTAGAAATCGTATAAAAAAATTAAATAAATTTTCACCGGTGGATGAGTCGGTGTTAACGGTTTCTAATTAATAAAAATTAAAAAATAAATTTTACCTTAAATAGCAAATTCGCGTTTTTAGAGTGTTTTTTTAAAAGACGATTTATAAAGTAAAATAATAATTTATCTGGAAAAAAAACGGATTAAACGAAGTAAGCTCAAAAGTAGCAACTTTCGTTAAAAAAAGTTTCTATCCGAAAATTTTGAAGTAGCAAAAAGTTTACCATCAAGAGAAAAAAATTGATAAAGTGAAATCTGTCAAAATGCACCGATCCCTTTAACTAACCAGACTATTACATGGCATAAAATTTTAAATTATCCAATAATGTTCAGCGATTAACTTCCGGACCATAATTTATTTTTCGACGTGACCATTATAATTTTAAAATGGAACAAATGCTAACAAATCAAATTCATTCTCTATTCAAAGCAAAAAACAACTCGAGGTATGTTTGCCAAATAGACGGCCTAGGATTCTCATGAAACGTTAATTGAAGCTAAACAAAGCTAGTAATTTACTAGTAGTAAAGTAAATTTTAAAACATGATTGTTTTAATTCGGAAATATACTCAACGTACACGTAACGTGTAACACGTTGTTCAACTAACGTTTTTCCTCGGAATTATAATGAAATTATTATACTGGGATCATCCTAGTAGGATGGCTATTTAAAATAGTCTATTTTGGAAAAATTATAATTAAATTATAAAACCAAAATCCATATGTTTCATATAATAATTAGTAGAACGAAATGTTTTTACTAGGGTTTCTTATTGTTAAATTTTAGAGATGTGCTAACATTTTTGACAATCTTACTCAGCAGAACAAGGGTATTATTGACTGTGTATAGTCGGTGCTGACCATTCCGCCCGTCATTTCCAGGAAGCGAGAATCTGGCCGCGAGAATTGCCGCAAAAGTAAACAACTCAATTTATAACCATAATATAGGGTTTTCTAATATAAATTATATTATATAATTTAAATTTGTAAAATATTGTCACTGATTTGTAATTTTGAGAGTTTGACAATGAAAATGATATAAAAATTACCAGATAATTATCATTTCTTTGCGAAAATGTTTCAAATTTACATATCTTGACGTATTTAATTATGAACATTTTTACAGATGAGAGACAAAACATAAATTTTATGCGGTCTTTCCCGGCCACTAACGCTGAGTGTGGTCACAGTCTGGCGGGCTATTTCTCAGGGTTTCCCTACAAATATGAACCTTAAGTGGTATGATGGTCACCTCTGAGTCTACCAGTTTAAGAAGGTGGTCAACGCAAAATTCGCCAAAAACGTAGTTTTGTTATTGGGTTCACGCTGAATGTAGAAACAAGAAAGATATGAAACTACCAGAAATGAAATATTTGAGTCAATAGGCGTCGAGTCAGGGTCGAAGTTGATCGCACTGATAGTCACTTCCGCCGGAAATGACGTTTGAAAATTTTCTCTTTGAAAAATTAAAAGTCTTTCTCCTCCCTGAGTTTTTGAGATATCAACCTTATTTTTTTCAAATGACAAAATTTATAATATCCACAAAACTTAGCTCAAAGAATTTTCGAAAAAAATTCATAGCGCTTGAAATCTAGAAAAAACGGTTATTTTGACCTGAAAATCATGGGTTCACAAAACCTATCTAGTCCCTGAATTTTGGAAATTCATTTTTTCGATTATTATCTCCACAAAGGTCAAACACTTGTTCATAAAACTGAGCTCAAAGAATTTTGATTAAACCGCTTAGTTGTCCTCCACAGAGGTCGAAGTCACATGTCAAAATTAAACTTTAGTCGGAAAAAAAATAAATTTTCATAACCTATCGGACGCAGAATTCAATGCAGTTTCAGAAAATATAGTTCTGATATTTCTGCAATGAAAATTAAGCCTCAAAACTCGAAATCAAGGGGGGTAGTCAGGACTCTGAAAATACCACTTATTGATTTCAAATGCAGAAAATATGCAGTTTTGAACGTTCTAAGAAAAATAACCTCATTACACATTTTTGTTCAGATTTGCGTTGACTCCCCCCTTAAGGGGATTTTATGTGAAACGGTTTCGGGATCAGAAAACGATGTCACCAAATTTTTTGTCAGTACTCTGTGGCGCTGTTTGGGTGGTTGAAAATCGAAAATTTAAAGTTAATAAAATCAAACAAAATGTTTATCCTTGGATTTTCAGGAAAGTACTATCATTTTATTCACCGAACAATTTCAGTCCGAATGAAAATTGACTGGTGGTGCAGCACCAAAATGATGGCGCTGTAAATTGAAATAGCTGATAACGATGTCGTTTAAAATTAGAAAAGTACAACCGTGATTTTTGGCGTTGAAAACTATGCGATCAAAAATTGTTTGGTCTGATCAATGATCATCAGGTTGCACTGTTAAGGGTGGTTATGAAAATGAGTTAGTTATCAAAAAGGTAGCCACTGCGTTAGGGTTCAAAAATTTCTTTTCGCTCAAATATATCTCAGATCACTTACTTTTCTTTCAAGACGTAATTTAAGGGGGGGGTGTTAGTGATTTTTGGGATTTCCGAGGCTTCGTACGATTAGACAAATGCAGACTGGACATTTTTCAAACATACATTAAAAAGATTTATTTTTGATCTCGCGATTTCATTTGACAGTTTAGTACCACTCCAACCAACCATCTGGTTAACCGCGGTTGAACACGAGTCCCTCAGCTTTTTTCAAAGAAACAAGGATCCTAGAGCTTATATCGGAAAGTTTTGAGATTTGGTGAGAATTTGGTTAATTGTCTGAATTTGAGTGAATCGGTTCTGTTTTTTCGATTTTTACCTAAAGGGTCAGCAATCTGGTTGAGTGTGCCGAAAAAGGTTGTTTTTTCGACATTTTGATAAAGGCTTTTTCTGTGGAAATGCAAGAAACGTCATTTTCGGAATGTAACAAGGGGTGGTGAACATCGAATCGGTCGTATTTCCTTTGAATATCCGCCTGATTGGTTGTAAAACGACAAAAAAGTGCGCGAAATCGACAATTTTGAATATGAAAGTGAGAATTAGAAAATTTAAATGCCACCAAAAGATTCCTTGGGTACGCTTCTGAAAACGATAGGAAGCCTCTGAAATCCCAAAAATCACGAACACCACCCCCTATGGTCTGAAAAAGTACATAAAATAGTAAAATAATTGATGTCATAATATTTTGAAGCTCAATTATACGAAAAGATTCAAGACGATATATATTTGTGGCCAAAAAAAATTTTGTGGCCGTGAAATTTTTTTTAATACTAGATACGAGATAAAGAACGTGTCCTATTTTCTCAGCAAGAAAAAATTATTTGATTAAAATTAACCTGAAAAAACACTGTACGAGAAATTAGAAAGCTTGAAATAAAAGCTACG
Organism: Oikopleura vanhoeffeni; assembly: GCA_004367855.1. Taxonomy (NCBI): domain Eukaryota; kingdom Metazoa; phylum Chordata; class Appendicularia; order Copelata; family Oikopleuridae; genus Oikopleura; species Oikopleura vanhoeffeni. The sequence goes on from SCLH01000893.1 coordinate 21,193, forward strand.
GGATTGAAAATAATTGGCCGCTAAATCTTAGAGACGTGGTTTGAACAGAAATAATACAATTTTTTTTTCTATTTGACGGTCAGATTCTGACCGCGAAATAAGCATAAAAAGATGCAAATAGTTACCTTTGAAAGTTTCAGTTTGAAACTTTACCTGCTTTCCTTAGGCCATTTTGCAAAAAAATTATCATGCGACAAATAGCCTTAATTTATAGCATGCGATCGATAAATTAGACCAGGGATCGGCGTTTCAAAAATTAAAACTGGGTCGTATCGTATCTATAGGGTACAAAATAAAAACAGGATCGTATCGTATCTATAAAGACTAAATAAAAACTGGATCGTATCGTATCGTATTGAGAGGGGGGGAATAAAAACTTGATCGGATCGGATCGTATCTAGAGGGGTTGATATAAAAACTGGATCGTATGAAACGATACGATTCGTATCGTATCGTATTTAGAGGAGGTGATTAAAAACTGGATCGTATCGGATCGTATCAAGGGGGGTCGGAAAGAAAACTGGATCGTATCGTATCATATCTAGAGGGGTGAAATAAAAATGAGATCGTATTGGATCGTATCAAGGGGCTCGAAATTAAAACAGGATCGTATCGTATCTAGAGGGATAAAATAAAAAGACAATTTGAAATAAAGAATTTAAAAAGTCAAAAATCGGTTTAAATGTGTTAAGGCTATCTTGTAGAGAATTTTTTTTTGGTCATTTTAAGAGCCAGGATTTTTTCGTTTTTGAAATTTTTTCAAAAAAAAATTGATTTTAAGGTCAAATTTACATGACTAACTTTAGCCAGCTGTAAAAGTTGCAAATTAGGAGCTAACGCACTTTTTTTTCTGCAATCAGGAAAAAAAACTGATACAATTGCAAGTATTTTGATTTAGGTCATAATGACCACCCGGTCGACCACAATGAGCGGTCAAAGTTGAAGGTCAAAATCAAGGTCATCGAATTCGTATAAAAGACCCACCAAAATGATTCCCGTGGCCGATTTTGTAATGAACTTATTAGGAACCATAGGTGAATTATGTACGCTTACGGTGCTAGAGAGCAAAACAATTTAATATGATTTGAGAGAAGTTGAGCAATCGCTTTGAAACCAAAAGATTGCTCGTAGTCGACTTTCTCATGACGGTATTAACAACCATTGGCTAATTATGTATACTAAGGGTGCTAGAGAGCAAAATACAATTTCATGATTTGAGAAGATGAAAATGTATTTTACTCTCTGGCACCCTTAGTATACATAATTAGCCCATGGTTGTTAATANCAGGGTTGTAAAAGGGATGGCTTTTGCGTGGGTTTTCCATCCCCTTTTGCGTAGGTTTAAGCAAAAGATAGGCAAAAAATGGGGATGGAGATAGAAAATCCGGTCGGGGATGATCTCTTTTACAACCCTGGTTAATACCGTCATTAGAAAGTCGACTACGAGCAATCTTTTGGTGGTATTTTCAAAGCGGTTGCTCAACTTTTCTCAAATCATATGAAAATGTTTTGCTCTCTAGCACCGTAAGCGTACATAATTCACCTATGGTCCCTAATACGTTAATTAGAAAGTCGACCACGGAGATCATTTTGGTGGGTCTTTTATACGAATTTATACGATAACCTTGAGATTGACCTTCAACTTTGACCGGTCATTGTGGTCAACCGGATGGTCATTATGACCTAAATCAAAATACTTGGAATTGAATAAGCCTTCTCTCCTGATTGCAGAAGAAAAAGTGCGTTAGCTCCTAATTTGCAATTTTTACAGCTGGCTAAAGTTAGTCATGTAAATTTGACCTTAAAATCATTTTTTTTTTAATTTTAAAAACGAAAAAAATCCTACGTCTTAAAATGACCAGAAAAAAATTCTCTACAAGATAGCCTTAACCCTTGGAGGCTCCAAAGCCGATTTTTCGGTCCGACTTTGGCGCTTATTACGGGAATAAGTGAAATGTGCTGCAACTTTATTGTTTCTATCACGGTAGGATCAGACTTAAACTTTAAATATTATGTAATTCACATTTTGACTTTATTAACCCTATATAAAAGTGACTTTTAAAATTGTGCTTCAACTACGCAATTTTATTGTAGCAATCGGGAGACGTCAGAAGCAGAGAAACTAAAAGGAAAAATTAGAATTGGATTTTCTAAAAAGTGACTTCTCAGCAAATACCGTGACATTTCAGGTCTTAATCTACAGTGAGTTTCCCGCAAGACTAACTACGCAATTTACCGAAATCACTTTTAAAGAAAGTTAAAATTACTGCAGAGCTCGCCAGGACTAAAATTAAAATGCAGCAGTTTCAGAAATTTTTTTGCCTAAAAGTGACTCATTCAGAAGCAACTTGCAATTTCTGGTATTTAATGTACAGGGGGTTTTGAAAATACTCCGGAGCCTCCAAGGGTTAACACATTGAAACCAATTTTTGACTTTTGAAATTCCTTATTTCAAATCGTCAAATGAGATCGTATCGTATCGCAAAAAACGATACGATACGATCTGATCCGGAAATTACGATACGATCCAATTGTGCCGATTCCTGATTATTAGACTAATTATTAGACTGTTAAAGGTAGTACAAATTTTGATCTAAAATGCAAGATTTTTGTCTAAATGTATCAACGGGAAGTAATATTTGCTCGAACAATATGTACTTTTTCGTCAATTGGCCATTGAAAACCTTGATTTTTAGCTTTAAGCGACGACCACCCCCTTAAGGGGGTTGATGCTTAGAGACAAATCAGTATTTGGGGTACACTTTTCCTTGATGAAAAACATTTTGCTTGATGTATATTTTTCAGTCAAAATGCCTTCAAAGTGATGATCAATAATTTAACTAACGTTTGTAATTTTTGAATTTGTTAAATTATGATTTTTTCCGAAAATTTAAAGTTCGAAATTAAATTTTAAAATTCGTGAAAATTTGAAAAAAATCGACGAAAAAAATAAAGTTTTGAAAATTTTCTTTATTCTATGTTGAATTTTTTTTAATTAATTTTGGTGAATCCACAAAAAATAAAATAGCCACTTTTATATTGTTTACACTAGTAGATGCCAACATATTTTTAAACGCTCTTTGAAAAGTATATCTTATATGACGGAAGAGAGGACTATAATCAAAAAAAGGGACGCCGCGGGCTTTGATAACGCGGAAGGGATTAAGTTGAGTGTTTTGCGAAAGATTTTGCTCAAGGTAGAAGTGGTCAAAATGCGGCAGTGAGTTCCTGAGAAAAATAGGCTGGGCTTCTACCTTCTCAACTCCGAAAACTAAAAATCCCATTTTATAACTTCGAACATGTTTACACGAAAACAGCAGGAGTGGTAANTTAGAAGAAAAGTACTGATCAAACAGACAATATCTATTTAATTGTTACTTTTTTACGATATAATGATGCTTTATTAAGACTTTTTGTGATCAGGGGTAGATACAATAGTTTGACAAGGTTACAAATTTGAATCCATTTTCAATCGTGTATTTTGAACTGCTGTAGTTTTCGTTTGAAACCCTTTTGGTCAAATTCCTATGTACACCAAATTTGTCATCACGAGCAGATTCTAGAACTGTTTCTGAAATTTTAATATCTTGCTTAATATTTTTCAAGTTCTGGTGCTTTTGATATTTTTCAATTGTGTGAAATTATATTCAATTTAATGATTCAGTCAATTGATTAGTAAAAATTAAATAGATATATTGTCTGTTTGATCAGTACTTTTCTTTTAAGTTACCACTCCTGCTGTTTTCGTGTAAACATGTTCGAAGTTATAAAATGGGATTTTTAGTTTTCGGAGTTGAAAACGTAGAAGCCCAGCCTATATTTCTCAGGAACTCACTGCTGCCTTTTGACCACTTCTGCCTTGAGCAAAATCTTACGCAAAACACTCAACCTAATCCTTTCCGCGTTTTCAAAGCCTGCGGCATCCCTTTTTTCTATTATAGTCCTCTCTTCCATCATATAAGATATATGATCTTTTTTAGTGATTTTTGGTATAACTGGTAAACTGAATGATATAAAAATCAATCATAAGTCATATCAGCATATGAGCGCTTAAAAACTACATGATAAAATCCTAAACATCCCGTGGAATTTTCAAAAGGTTTTTGAAAAAAATTCACAATTTTGACGCATTAAACACTGGTTACACGCCTACGCATTTTTGGGGAGGACCATTCCATCAACTTGATCATAACAGTATTTGACTTGTGTAACATAAATTATGTTATACCACAAACCTGGTACACACAACTTTTTTCATTTAGTTTGGAATTTAACCAAAAAATAAAACAATTTTAATCTGTAATGTAGCTTTCTAAGCAAAAGTATATGGGTTCGCTATAACTGTAACACTTCTTTAGGTCGATAAGTGTTCCAGTTAGGGAGCGATGACTGTAACAAATTTTTTGATTTTCTACTAAGTATTTTTTTTCAAAATGAACTTAAGGGGGTGGTGTTAGTGATTTTTGGGATTTCAGAGGCTTCGTACGGTTAGACAAATGCAGACTGGAAATTTTAAAAAAATACATTAGAAAGATCTATCTTTAATCTCACGATTCCATTTGACAATTAAGTACCACTCTCACCAATCATCTGGTTAACCACGGTTAAAGACGAGTCCTTCAGCTTTTTTTAAAGAAACAAGGATCCTAGAGCTTATATCGGAAAGTTTTGAGATTTGATGAGAATCTTTTGAAATGTCTTGAATTTTAGTGATATCCGTTCTGTTTCTTTCGATTTTTGATCGTAGGGGTCAGGAATTTTGGCTAATGTGCCGAAAAGGGTGTTTTTTGGACGTTTTTTGAATAAAAGGCTTTTTCTTGTGGATAACGCCCATGACACGTATTTCTGGAATGTAAAAGCTAAGGGTAGTGAACATCAAATCGGAGTCGTAATTATTTTGAATTTTGGCCCTGATTGGCTGTAAATCGAGCAAAACAAGTGCGCGATCATGACAATTTTGAAATAAAAAGTGATTAATTTAGACAAACTTTAAAATGTACAAAAGATTCTTGGGTATGATTCCTCAAACCAGATATATAGCAACTTTGGTCTGATTTTGACCAAGCGGATTGTCTAGAAGAAATAATTAAAGTTTTTCATTAAAAGAATTAATGTTGATGATCTCTACGCGACTGTGGTGTGTTTGAAAATCAGACCGATAGTTGCTAATATCGTTTCCAGAAATCAATACCGCAGGGAATCTTTTGGTGACTTAAATTTTTAATTATACACTTCTTATTTTCAAAATCTGTCATTTCGCTAATTTTTTGTCAAATTTACAGCCAATCAGGACAAAATACAAAAAATACGACCGATTCGATAGTTCAAATCAATCCTAGGGTTTGTTAACAATTCGAAAATGACGTTTCTGGCATTTCACAGAAAAAGCACCTTTTATCAAAACGTACAAAAACACCCCTTTTCGGCACAGTCAAGGCCTCGGTGCATTTTGACATGATACGGGATATCCGCGATGATGGGCTCTTGATGCAAACATTTTTTACTGGGTTTATATACATTCTCTCAATATACAACAAAATTATGATTTCATTAATCCAGGCAACTTTTGTACTAAAAATTTTCGAAGATGGCTTTTTTAAAGAAATTTTAAGTTCGAATTAAACTTTCCGATTCGACAAATCATCGAGAAATTTTTGTAAAAAGTTCCGAACATTAAAAAAAATGCCATTATTGTGCTGCATATATTTTTTCCATTAGTGTTTCAAAGTCAACAGAAAAAACTCTTTCAATATGGGCTATTTAACTTTTCAGCGTGAGGTGACACATATTTTTTAGTAACTATTATATATACTAGTATGACTGGCCCTATTAAATCAATGATGACAACTTTTTTGAGAATTTTTGGTCAAAGGATTTTTGGAAATATTTATTAAAATTTTCTTACATTTGCTGGTTAACAATTTATTGCAAATAATTTTCTGGAATCATTAGCTGAAAATATTAGGAATGCCTTACTTCACTATATTAAACAATGTCTAGTTTTTTTTCTTGCTCTTGGTTTATTACTCTGAATCAATACCTTTTTTGAAGTGAAAAGTACGTTGCGCGAACATTCTAAGTTAAGCCCTCTTTAATCAAGAATTAAAAAAAAATCATTTTCAACCGGAGACGATGCGTCATTTGGTAAGCTCGACCTGTCGACATCTCCAATATTTTATTTCAGTTAACTTACGAAAAAAAATATTTGTGTTCGAATGTGCTAAATTTTGCGACTTTTTTCGTTCTTTTTTTCGTCTTTTTGCAAAAATTTAAATTTCGCAATGTTGACTTAAAAATTGTATAAATTTAAAGATAAAAAAACTTTTCGTATGGTCGTACAGGACGTATTTTAGGGTTCTAGTTAATAAATAGAAGGAATATTTTCTGGTAATTTTAGACACTTCGAATGCAAACGGCGTTTTTTAAAGTCTGATTTAAACGGGGCGACTTTATAAGTACAAACTAATGTATTGCGACATAGAGAAAACAAGTAAGGTGAAGTGGCAATGTAAAGTTATTTTATAACGAAATTTGAAGTGGCAAAATTCCCATCAGACCAAAAGAAGATTGAAAAGTGGCAATCTGTCAAAATGTCAGAGGCCCTTAACTCGTAGTCTTGATTTCGGCAAGTAGTGACATTCACCATTTTCGCGGAGACGAGCTTAATCAAATTAATGACAAGAGAGTTTATAAGTTATTGATTCATTTAAGACAAAATGCGTTAGTGCCGTTTTGAAAATGTTTACTGTATTAAGACTGCTAATTTAGTTCTTATTTTTGCAAAAAATGTTTTTGAAGTACAACAAAACCTTCATCGTTTATGAAAAAATTCTAAAGAATTTTTTCGCATTACACAAAGCTCAAAAATGATCACAGTGACCGTATATTAAGACATAAAGCTCGTAAAAATGAGTGACGTTTTTTTCAAAAATGCTTTAAAACACTTTTGAAGACAATAAAGGTTCTTTAGAAGTATTTTCAGACCTTTTTTAATTACATCAAAGTCCTAAAAACGATCAACGTGACTTTGCAAGATTCAGAAATAAGGTTTTTGGTTCAGTAACAAAAATAGTAAATCAAATTATCGAAAAATTTGTGGCTGATAAACACTTAATTTAAGAGTTTTGAAAAATATGAATTTCCAAAAGGCACGTGATTTGATTTTTGCTAAGAAATAGGATTTATTATGAGCATATTCAAACTTATTTTGGATTTATACGGTTTCTGACAGGTGATTTATTCGCTTTGGTGTAATGAGAAAAGAAGTCTTAAAAACGTTTTGAAGTGATCACAAATGTTTTTGAACGTAAAAGTTGAGTCATTTTTTCAATTACCGTATATGGTCGTATGCTATATAAATACCTTCAATTTCAAACTTTATCTTAGAGACTTGTAAGTACCCGAAATGATGAAGGGCAACTTTCTGAATGAATAATAATAAGCAACTATGGTCAGATTATTACGAAAGGGGCCAAGAGAAAAAATACTCCTGTAGAAATGTGACCATTTTGATATTTAATGAGACCTTTAAGTATATTAACCATAGTTGCTAATATTTTCATTGAGAAAGTGCCCCTTCACTTATTGTTGGTTGGTCTTATAAGTTCTGATAGACGCATGAACTTGACTTGCTCTTGACCTTGAACGAGAAATCAATATTCGAGCAAACAAATTTAAAGCGGATTTTTACTCGAGAGTGTGGAAATATAATTATTTATGACAGAAACGATATCAAATTCAATTGAATTTAATATGAAGGGTTTTTGTAAAAATTAAGGTAGGAGAGGGCGGGGTTTATATTTCATTTATTATTGCACTTTCAAGTGAAACTGAGATTTTGCATATTGTTTTTTTCTTATCCCATCAATGCCTTTTGATTCAAATTAAGAACTTAATTATATGAAAATCCCTTGAAGTTTACCACTTTGGCNAAAAATTTTCTACATTTCTGGTTCAAAATTTTTCAAACTAATTTTTCTGGAATCCTTAGCTGAAAATATTAGGAATGCCTACTTTCACTATATTTAAACATGTCTACGTTTTGTTTCTTCGCTCTTGTTTATACTCTGAATCATACTTTTTTGAATGAAAATACGGTTTGCGCGAAATCTAGTTAAGCCCTCTTTAATCAAGAATTAAAAAAAAATCATTTCACCGAGACTTGCTCATTTGGTAAGCCGACCTGTCGACCATTCCAAATTTATTTCAGTTAACTCACGAAAAAAATATTTGTTTCGATGTGCTAAAATTTGGATTTTTTCGTCTTTTTTCGTCTTTTTTCAAAAATTTAAATTTTCGATGTTGACTTAAAAATTGTATAAATTTAAAATAAAAAAATTTTCGATGGTCGACAGGACCGTATTTTAGGGTTCCTAATTAATAAATAGAAGGAAATAAATTTTACTGTAATTTAGACACCTTCGATCGCAAACGTGCGTTTTTTAAGTCTTGTTTCAAAAGACGATTTATAAAGTAAAAATAATTAATCTGAAGAAATTCAGATTAAACAAAGTAAGCTCGAAAGTGGCAACTTGTATTCAAAAAAGTTTTTATACGAAAATTTTGAAGTGGCAAAAAGTTTCCCATCAAGACCAAAAAAATTGAAAAAGTGCAAATCTGTCAAAATGCACCGAGGCCCTTAACTCGTAGTCTTGATTTCCGGCAAGTAGTGACCATTCACCATTTTCGCATTTTACGACGCTTAATCATTAATGACAAGATGAGTTATAAAGTTATTGATTAATTTTAAGACAAAATGACGTTAGTGCGTTTTTGAAAATTTTTACTGTATTACAGACTGTAATTTACAGTT
>SCLH01000893.1:30213-74636 GCA_004367855.1 Oikopleura vanhoeffeni
AAAGTTTTTAAGACTTTTTTTCCATTACACCAAAGTCCAAAAACGATCACGTGACCTTCAAATTAAGAAATAAGGTTTTGGTTCAAGTACAAAAATAGTACTCAAATTACACCGAAAAAATTTGTGGGCTGATAAACACTTAATTTAAGAGTTTTGAACATAATGATATTTTCCAAAAAGGTCACGTGATCTTATTTTTTAAGAAATAAGGATTTATTTATGACATATTTCAAACCTTATTTTTGGATTATTTCGTCACGTGATTTTATTCGGACTTTGGTGTAATGAGAAAAAAGTCTTAAAAACGTTTGAAGTTCATCAACAAATGTTTTTGACGTAATTTGAGTATTTTTTCAAATTACCGTATATGGTGTATCGTATATAAAATTACCTTCAATTTCAACTTCATCTTAGAGACTTGTAAGTACCCTCAAAATGATCGGAAGGGTCAACTTTCTGATGAAAATACTAGCAACTATGGGTCAATTATGTACTGAAAGGGCGCCAGAGAGCAAAAATACTCCTGTGAAATGTGACCATTTTTGATATTTAATGACCTTTAAGTACATAATTAACCCATAGTTGCTAATATTTTCATGAGAAAGTCGACCCTTCCAATTATTTTGGTGGTTCTTTCAAGTTTATACGATGAACTTGAAATTGACCTTGACCTTGAACGAGAAATAAAATATTCGACAACAATTTAAGAGTCATTTTACTAGAGAATTTTGTGGAAAACATATAATTATTTTTAGACAGAACGATATCAAATCATTTGAAATTTAATATAAGGTTGTTTTAAATATAAATGAAGGTTTAATTTCATCTTATTATTGCACTTTTAAGTGTAACTGGAGGTAATTTTTGCATATTTTTTTTTCTTATCCTCATTAAATGCCTTTTGATTCATTAAGATCTTTAGTTTAATGAAAATCCTTGAAGTTTACCACTTTGGCTTCCTCTGGCAGGAGAATCTATTTTTAGATAGCCGCGAGACCACCACCAATCATGATAGTATAAATCCAGTATAAAACCATAAAAAATAAATTGAATTCGGTGGTGGAGACCGTTTTTTCCGGTTTCTTATTAATAAAAATAGAAAAATTATTTTACTTCAATTTTGACACCTTCAACCGAAATCTCCCGTATTTAAGTGTGTTTTTAAAAGGCGATTTATAAAGTAAAAATTATAAATCTGAAAAAAATCAGATTATACGAAGTAAGCTCAAACTTACATTTTAAAACATTTGATTTGAAAATTCTGAAGTGGCAAAAAGTTTACTGTCATGAAAAAAAAAATTAAAAAAGTGCAAACCGGTCAAAATGCACCGACCCCCTCAAGAGGGTAGTCATGTCTGATTTGCAATTTTGCAGAGTCATTTCAGGAAAATCTGAACCTTGAGCAATAATTTCAAAAATGTCAATTTGTAGACCTAGCGTTAATCTTGTGAATTCAAAGGTCAAACTGAAATTTTGATGACTACACCAATCGTCACATAGTCGTAACAGGAGGTCACTTCGCGAAATTTCAAAATCTATCTTCTCCGAGACCATATCCTATTCCGAGTACACTAGATCAAAATTGCCTAGGTAAAAATACAAACCAATTGTGTGTTCAATTCAGGGAGTTGGTTAGTTATAATTCTACTGTACTCGGAATAAGATAAAGAGTGGAGAGAGGCCAGTTAGGTGTGGTGGCAGAGTGAGACGGGAATTTTGATCACGTGGCCACGCGTGGGAAAGTGCCATCTATCAAATCAGAAAAACATCTAGTGTACTCGGAATAGGATATATCGAAATTTGTTCAAAAGTTGACATAATACGTAGAATAAGTAAACTAAGATCGATAGTGTACGGTTTTTCATTTCGATGACTGAATTTTTCTAGTGGTCCAATAAACTGACAATTTTTCCCGTTTTTCACGATTTTTGGCTTAAAAATCTATTTCCTCCGAGGTTTAGTTTCAAAATAGACCCAAAATTTTTCAAAGTACACCTTGTTGTATTTCTAAGAATCTTAGTGCATGTTCTCCCAAATTTCGATGCAGACTTGAAAATATGATTTTACGAATAAAAATGCGCTCCGATTTTTTCGAAAGTAGGCTCAAAAGAAAGCAAGTGGAACACGAACATAAAGTTGGCTTATGTCAAGCCATATTTTTGAAGTTTTAGTGGTCAATCTTAAGACCAAAACAATATTTTCGACTTAAATTTGACAAAAAATTTTTTTGCGAAATCGAAAAAACGCCAAAAATTTTTCTCTGTGGATTTGATCGAAATAGATTTGTTAACATCCCGAAGCATTTGGTGGCATCTTGATTGCCTCTAAGTCTTCATAAAAAATCAGACATGACTCCCCTTAACTAAAGTGAAAATTAAATAATTCCCTGAAATTTGTTATTGATCAAAAAAAATACAGGTTAGAATAAAAATAATTTTGTAATATAAATTTTGTTTTTCCGTTTGTTCCTTCTTTAGCGCCGAGAAATGTTGGTTTTTTTTAAAATTTACAAGTTCAGAAGCAATAAGTCTGGGAGTTAACTGAATTTCGCATCTAACGGCATCTACGCTACTTAAGGGTAAGTCCCGGTCTCTACATTTCTGCAGTTATTTAATTCATAAAATCAATCGTTTATGTTTTGAAGGCACAAAAACCCAAATAAGAGGACACTAGCAGAGAGCGAGGAGAGTGAATCGTAAATATGCGAGTCATATCGAGTGCTAATTTGCATGCTTATTGAGAAGAACCTTATTATATAGTGTGTATCGAATCATCGCCACGGCGCAACAAAGATACTGCGAGGACGAGCACGACGCGACGATTATATATACTCGGCACTTGCCCGCTTGACCTTATATTGAAGACGTGCCACACAGGACTAGAGAGAATATTGATATTCTTCTGGCAACGAAGATGCTCTTTCATCGCGGACTGACCTGAAAAATTCATATCTTTTGCACACCATAGAGCATCCCAGCGAGCGGATTGATGAAATTTTGTTCTGAGCTTCATTTTGCGGAGAAAATCTGAGTGAATTTTGGAAATCTTTATATCAGATACTGTACGATTCGGACAGGACGGATCTAAAAAAACGATGGTCTATAATTATCACTCGCACCACTTCTGAATGTCATGAAGAAGTAAGAGAGCACTCCTATTTTCGACAAAAACGCTTTCCACAGTAAGTTTTGTATACTAATTATTTACAGGTTATGTTAAAATTTACGGTTTATTTCAAAATAGAACCCAGAGGAGATAGAAATTCGTTTTGGCACTCACATACACCGTTTCCGGCTTAATGTGTCTGGGAGTGTATTCAATGCAAAAAAAGTTTTGACACCATGTTTTTAGCAAGATGAAGGCTAGTTGTCAAAAACTGGCTGATTGAATAATATCCTTGAAGCCGTGTTTAGCTAATATTTAACTCGAGAAAATATGTCAATTCAGGGGAAACCTTGGATACCTTAAAACTCATGCATGCATACATGCGGTATAGGTCTATTACGAGGGCTGCGGTCACTTTTTGCCACTTGTTTTCAGCAAAAATTTTTATATATTTCGGCTTTTTGAAAAAGCCGACCTCATCCGATTAAGTGTTTTGATAGCCTCAAGACTCAGAGCAAAATATCTAGTGAATCATACAATAATTAGTAAATTAGGTCAGAATCGGACGCATGTTTAACGTTTATTTTCCGAGATTACCTAAAATTGAGTTTGATTATGAGATTGAGGTTCGAAAAAGATTGGAAACAATGGCCGATTCGGAACTATTTGTTACAATTTATTTTTCTTCGAAAATATTGTGCTCAGTTTGACGCTATCCAAGAACGTCAATCGGTTGATGTCGTTTTCAAACCACGCCGAATTAAATAGAAAAATTTGGCTTAAAAAGTGGCAAAAGTACCGAGGGCCCCGTAATTGATATATCGAGTTAAAGGGAGTATACATGGCCCAACACTGTGGACCGTATATTTTTGGTTAACCGAAATTGGTTAACGATTCCTGGTTTAAACGGTGAATCCATAGAAAAGGATATGTAAACGGATTTAAGTTTCATGGTGCATTTAAAATGCTCGCATCTTAACTAAAACCCAATAGTCCTTGATTCGAGTAACTTTTTAACAACCACGAATCAAATTTTTCGGATACGGACAACTCTGCACGGTTTCTACTTTTGGCTCGAAAATCAATCTGAGTAGCGTTTTGTGCCAAAAGCAAATGAGTATGAATTGCCGGGCGTTTTAAATAACAGTACGGATTAAATCGATCTAATGATACTTACTCGGAATTAAAATATATGGATCACCCGCCCAGAGTACATATCCTAAATATTCAAAAAATGCGAAATCTGAAGCATTTATTGGTTGAATCCTTTATTAAATCTGACCATGAATCGGCCTTTTCCGCAATCCAAGGATTTGATTGGTGCTAATATCTTGCGTTGTTGTATCATCAGGATATTACGATTTGTACTCTGAGGGCGGGTAACCATATATCAATTTTTGAGGCCCAGTTTAGTATTGTAATAACTTTTTAGCCAATTTTTTTCCAAAAAGGACATTACCGCTCATTTATTTTCTTTCAAGCAACTAGTAATTTAAAGTACTTAGATTTTATTCAATAACTATGCAATTTCATATATATTTTTTTAGCTGTCGATTAAAATCAAATTGTGAGCTCGCATAAATTTTTACGAAAATAAGTATACGTGAAACTCCATGATAAGTCTAAATCATGATTGACCCAATTCTATCCGTCAATCACCTAAGTAATTTTTGAAATCAATTGTGTTCCAGTCGGGTTTCTCTAACTGAAACACCTCTAACTGGAACAGTTTTTCAAATAACTGGACTTATTTGTATTGACCGTTCCCCAACTGGAACATTATACAGTAATAATCACTTTAAAGACAAGAGCTTAAAAATTCTCGACAACTCGCGACTCTAGTCCGTTTCGATCAACACATTTATAGGGCCGCCCCTACTACGACCCGAGTAATGTAAAAAATCTCTCTTGCCCTTTGTCCATTTTGAAGGGAACAATTTGGACGGTCGCGAGTTGCGAGATTTCTAAGCTTCTTGTCGAGTTTTGCCAAGGGATAAATGTGGTACGAAAGTAGATGATAGGGTGGGGGCTCTTGACTAAAACAGTTCACGAACCTTTTCTTTCTTCGAGCCCGAAAGAACTTCAGTTAAAAAGACTCCAAATATAGTGAATTTCAAGCTCTTTTTTTGATTAGATAAATTTCTTGTGATGAAAACTAATTTATTTTTGTGGGGAGGAGTCATCTTGACTAATTAAATTGCAAATTTATTCAAATTAACCCTATTACTGTTATTTCTTACAGTAAACATACAATTCAACATTTTGATGTTGAAAACGCGCTCAATTCGTGGCATAATTTCTTGCCAATATTCGCTGCCGACTACCAAAGTGATAGAATTTGCGAGCGCACTTAGGGTGAAGTCCGTTTTCGAAATTGTACAGTACCAATATTGAAACTACCTTCATTTTTATAGTTTCAAACTAATCTTCCTCAATTATATTTTTAAACTTGTTAGATTTCCCCTTACTGATCTATATTGCATAATTACGAAGGCAATAAAATCTAAATATTTCAGAATGAAATTCTTCAGTTGAAAAAAATTTATTTCGAGATACTACTTTAATAAGTGAAAAATGTATGGTCAAAAAATCGCATACAAAAGACGCAAATGACCCGCTTGATCGTCAGAGGAAGACTATGAGAAAACCAGAGTCAAGACAAGGTGAACTTTATACGTAGCCTAAAAAATTAAAAATAGGATTAACATAATTTTGTCTGAACAAACGTCTTCTTTTTTTTTGTAATTCTTAATAAGAACATTATGGAATTAGAGGTTTTTCGTCCAGAGACGTTTAAATTGTTGCCTTTTTCTGGAAAAATAATATTAGAATTTAATCACTCAAAATAAGCATTAATACGATTTATAAATATAAAATTTCAGTAAAATTTGCTCATAATCAGAATGTGAATGATCGTCGAGAACATTTGGTTATGAGGATTGTTTTTTGCTGAAAGGTCTCGGGTCTTTCTCCCGCATTAAAAAATCGTGAACATGTTTTTTCCCGCACTGAAAAACTGATTGTTTCTTTCCCACATTTTTGGCTAAAAAAAATTCAAAAATTTTCTCCGCACTGAGAAAAACTGATTGTTTCTTCCACATTTTGCTAAAAAAAATTTTTTCAAAAAAATTTTCACCGCTTTCAAAATCGGATTTCTTCGCCCGGCCATTTGCAGAAAAAATTATTTTGACGATTACAAATTATAGATTCATGTGGGAAATTATTCACTGATTTATCAATTAGGTTACGGTGAACTTGTGCCCTGTGGTACACGGTAGAAAATCTAGCCAAACTTGTTTGCCCAATACCAAACTTGGTTGAGTCGATAAAAAGTAAGGGTTCGCAATACTATTGTTCTTTAACCAACCTAGTTTTTTTCCATCAAAAAAGTTTTTGTCCATGCCACAGTGTACCTGATAATCTTTCTGCGGCGCGCCAAATCACATTCATAATCACAGCGCGATTTGTGTTTTTTCGAAGCCAGGTGGATGAAATCAATGTTATCGGAAATGAATTTTTAACCACTTAATGAAATTTTTGACCTCTGGAAGTGCTTTGCTGGGCATTATTATATGTATAATTGTACCAAAAAATAATATAAATTAAAATGAATTCGTATCATAAAGGTAAGAGCTAATCTAAGTTCAATTACAAACTTCTTCGCAATTTTTATAAAATAATTAAATGGCAAATTCTCGGTAGAATTTGCATTAGATTCGACTCACTCTGAGCTCGAAGTTAGATAATTGGGGAAGTTTTGTATCATTTACCCAAATTAACTCATGGTCCTGCGTGTACAGTACTTTTTTTTTAATCGCACGTTTCATTTTTCGAAAGGTTATGACGCAAAAATTCTTTTCGAAACGGAATTAATCATACTAAAAATTTATGGAACATTCTATGGCGCAAATGTGGATTCATTGGAAAATTAATCGAAAAAGTCGGTCCGAGCTAACTTAATAGAAATAAAATTCTACCCAATCTTTGTAGCCCAATTGAATTTTTACCAAATATTCATAGCTCTCTTCGCGACGATCTAAACTCTCCTTCAACCTCAAATTCAGCAAAACTTTTTGAATTTTTTTTGAAAATATCTTGAAACTGAATATTATTTTCTGAAATTCAGCCTTTATAAAAAACAAAATTGGAATTCTTATGGCAAAAAAAATTTTCAGAAACTAGTACACAATTCGATGAGGCAAATCAATAAAAAATTGGAAGCCAAGCTGTAATTACTGGTAAAATCAACTTTTGACGCCGCTTGCGAAATTTTGAAAACATTCAAATCTGATTTTAGCTCCGAATTTGGAAAATATAAGTTTTTATTTTCAAAACTTAAACCCACACAGAAAAACTAAAACTCTTGATAATATGAAAAATCGCAAAAAATTGTGCGCCGATGAATATGAATTATTGTCTTATGCATCGAAAAGTCTCTTTCGTATCTACAGTATTGTTCATAAATTTGAGAAACGTTTTTAAACCTTTGTTCTTTCTATGCGGTTAATCTCCGCCCTTTTGGATATTTTTCCGATTCTGAAAATTCGATTTCGAAGAGAATTTGTCGCAAATGAATCCAGTGGAATCAGGCACTTACATAATTTCGAACCAAATGAGCTTGAAAATTTTCAATATGTAATTTGAATTAACAATTTTGTAATTGTTTATCCTCTTTCAAAATTCTTTTTGGTCATCCATTGTGTTTTATTCTGTTGGTTCTTCCTAATGTTTGTCTCTCAATAATTCAAATTATAAATCTGTAAATAAATACAAACGAAAACCAACATCTCGCGGCAATGCCCGGCGGCACTTCTATTGAAATCAAGAGAACAATAGGCAGGGCAGAATAGCCTATTCTGAATAGGGCTAAGCAGTCCAACGGTACCTCAAAAAAAAATGCCCACATTTTTAAATAAAGAGAAAAAGCGATTAGTCTTTTTGATCATTTAAATCCGGCTGATAATTCGGTGGAAATAATCCTCAAGCTTTCGGCGTGCGTAGTCAAGAACCAACTCGTTTTGCACAACTTAAAATGGCGCCCATAAAGAATTTATCTCTTAATTTTTGTTTGGCTCTGAACGCAATCCTAGGTCTAAAATTTTCGTTTCGAATTTATTAAGGCGGGTTAAGTCAGCTCGGCCTGTGAATATGATAGTACATGCCTATCGGCAGAAAGATGGTAATAGTTTCGTGCTGTCATCCGCCACATAATGACTTTTACAAGACATTTAAATGATAAATACAGTTGGTTGTAGAAATTCTTCTGTATTTGTTTGAATGAAGCCTTCTCAAGTCTTACTAGAAAGGCTCCATTGATTTTCTTGATAATTTCTATTCCTCGAAAAAAAGATCTCCATTTCTGAAAAAAAAATACCATTTGCTAAGTAACCAATTGCAAGTCAGATTAATATTAAAGACCCAGTGTATCAAAAATTAAATTACAAATTAATTCATCAATTTTACAAAGGGTTCCTTCAAACGAATCATGCGATCCAAATTCGACCTCAGCTTACGATCATGCGGTACAGTTAGTTTGCGGAAACAATTGAAAGACCAGAAATCGTAAAAAATGACTGAGTTTAAAAATAAATCAATTTTAGTTGTGATCTTAATAAATTTTCAAAACTTTGAATTCATCAAAACTCCGTTACGGATACGTGTCGAATATGAACACTTTGCTCAATCATTTTTGCAATATCGCACGGAGTTGAATAATGTTGCATTAGTTCTCAGATATTTTTAATGCTAATGTTTTTTAATTATTCAAAATCCTTTTATTTACTTCAAGAAATTAGTGTAAGTTGCATTGTGTTGCCACAATTTTTGTGCCAAATGAAAAACTAAAAATATCGACAGGGAAAGTTAAACATTATCGTAATATGATCCATCAGAGAGTCGTCGACAGTGCTTAAAATATACAGCCGAGTTAGAAGCGCTATGCATATTTTGAATCCATGATAAGGTGCCACCTGACGCACAAAAAAAAATTACCTACATGTTCAACATAAAAATCATGTGTCACAAACATAATTTATAGCTGTGTATGAACAACCGGGGTCGATTGGTCGACGACTTTTTTTCCGCCTATATCTTTGTGCACCTATATATTATGAAAAATGCGTAGGCGCAAAACCTTTTAACTTTGGACGAAAAACGAGGGCAAGTTAATCCGCAAAAGAAATTAACCTTTTGATCGGAATTCATGTCGCATTCAAAATGACTCATCTGAATTTTGGTTTTCTAGATATCGCTCAACACTGAGCTCAAATATCTTGTAAATAAAACAATTAAAATAATTGGTCCGATCGAATTATTTCTTAATTTTTTTCTGAGATAACTGAAAAATTATCTCGAATTATAATTAAATAATTTCAATTATCTCAGACTAAAAAGATTAAAAAAATAATTCGATTCTAAATCAATTCTTTCTAAAATGTATTATTCACTAGATATTTGTGCTCAGTTTGAGGTAATCTAAAAACTAAATCAGATGAGTCATTTTTCAAATGCCGAATGAATTTCCGATTTCGAAAAAAAATTTGGCGGATTAATTCCTTTTGGCGGATTAACGTGCCCTTCGAAAATCGTGTGCAGTTAATCCAATTTTCCCGTCGCAAAAATACATTGTTTCTGATTAATTTTCATTAGCAAAAACCACCTCTTTTTAATGCAACAAATAGAAGATTTTATCGAAAATGAAGCCATTTCATAGTAGACAAAGGCAATTTAAAAAGGAAAGTTCGACGAAAAATGTTGTCGAACCCCAAAATGTATACTCCGGTATACAATCCTGAGGCCAAATTAAAAATACTGCACCTGTTCCGCCCTAAGACAATCTATCTGTCTTTTCAGACGTATTTTAAAAACTTATTTCAATATAAGGACTTTTACCCACAAAAGATGACTTCATTTTTTTTAAATAAATTCACAAGTAATTATTACAGGACAAAACCTAAGTGTGAACGCGACTTTTGACCATAAGATAATACTTTTGATTCAAATTATTGCAGAGCCAAATACAAATATTTTTTAAATCTGCCACTGATCGCATATTTAGGCGCAAATAACGCAATAATTGGTTGGATAAATTACTTTGTTCGAGTCATTTCAGGGTCATCACCATTGTCTCGAAACATACCATCAAATTGGATCCTCGAGTGCGACTTTCTAATTAAAATATTAGCAACTATCGGTCAATTATTTATCAGAACACCGTCGCTAAACAACCAAAATTTTAACTCTAGTTCATTTCCAAAGATCTACTCTTACCGCTTTCATGTTCCTAATGAACCCATAGTTGCTACTTTTTCAAACTAAATAAGAAATAAATTCAGCACTTATAACTAGGTGAACAGATCTGACTAATTGCTTTAATTCAATTTCCTTCCTTTCTTTTGAAACTTTTTTTAAACCTTTGAAAAATTTCAAGAAAAAATTTCGATAAACAATCCTTCTCTGAATTATGTTTATTTAAAGATTGAAATTTTTTTAAGATTTACAACATTTTTTAAAAATTTGACCATTTTAATCTAAAATATACAAAAATTATCAAGAATTTTACGAAATTTTAAAAAACTTTGACAATATTATCAATAATTTGACCATTCTTATGTAATGTTTTATAACAAATTTTTATCTGAAATTTGACAATTTTATAGAAATTTTCAACATTTTATAATCAAATTTTATCAGAAATTTGGACATTTTATAACAATTTAATCAACCATCAAATTTTACTTTTTTGCGTCGTTTCCGACAAAAAATACGACTGTGAAGACACTGGTGACCTGTATTTACGTGATATGATATAACCTTGCTTTTCTCACTATATTTTCTAGAACAAAACATTGAAATTCTACGCGAATAATAAATGTCAGAGTGCTAAAATATTATTCAAGTTCTTCCTTATGCAGAAAAAATTGAAATTCCAACTGCCTCAAGCTTTTTGTAAACAACTTCAAAGTAGAGCCACAATTGTGGCTCTGGGCTTGGCGGAATTTTTTTTATATGCTCACAAGGGTGAAATGAATAAATTTACAAAACAATAAAAAAACGAAAAATTTTTCGAAGTTGTTTTTTTTGATTAAAAAATTGTAAATTAAAATTTTAAGAGGGTTGTGGGTGTAAATGAAACAAGCGTGAAGCAAAAGTTGTTGTTCTCATTCTTGCATTCAGAAATACAATATTTTAACAATCAGAGTTGGGTTTTTTTTGATTTCGTCTTGGGTAAGGCGTGTACGTTATATGCCAAAACACCACACCCTTCTGCTGAGAAATTATATCAAATGATCATGATTTTACTTATAAAAAATCAACAGAGAATCAATTTTTCCAACGACTTTTGGCTAAAATAAAGTCACATTTCATACGTTTTATAAATGTTCTGTTTTCATCAATATTGAAACAAAATTGACCGGAGCATAATCAGATTTGACCAAAATTCTTGAATTTCATTTTTACCGCCTAAAAACCGAAAGGAAAAATTTTTATTTCCTGGTTCTTTATTTTGAAAGACGTCGTACTTTTTCGAAACATCTTTTGTTTTTATTCATTTAACAGCAAAATTGACCGAGAATCTAGCAAATTTTGTGGAATTGAGAAAACATATTCTTTTACCCATTTTTCAATGCAGCAAACCGATGAGCAATCCTTGCATCCAGAAAATCAAAAAAATTTACTTGCAGTTGACAAAGGAAGGTTTTAGTCTCCGTAGTTTTCTGTCTCATTTATTTTATCTGGCCCGTATCGACCTTCGATCTAGCCTGAGGAGAGGGCTATTTTCCCCAGCAATTCCACGATTCTAACCACAATCCCCTTAAAATTTGATTTAAAAAAATTTGAATTTTTTTTTTGAAAAATTATGATTTAATAATTAAAGTGAATCATTTAAAAATGATTGTTTAAATGATTAATTTTAAGATAAAAATTAATTAGAAGTTTCAGAATTTGTCTTTTGAATGACATTTCTAATTTTTAAATCGGAACATTTTGCAATTGCCAATCAGAATTTCGCAATTTTTTCTTATAAAATTTGCAATTTGTTAATAGAATTTCTAATTTCTGATGAAATTTTTTCCCTTTGAATATTCAATTTTTAAAATACAACCTTATTTTTTTTAAATAAGCCTAATTTTTACGCTTTTTATTTTTTTAATTAAGATTTCTGTTTTTCGAAAGAATTGATATTTTTTGTTATGCATAACTGCAATTTGCATTCTAGTAATTTTTATTATTTGAAATGCAATTTTCAAATGTGACGCGGAAGGATTACAAGTCCAGCGTACAACATAACTGAGCCTACTGAGCCCTTAATACTTAAAACATATTTTTTCAAAATTTAAACTACAAAAAATATCTAATCTTTCACAGGAACGATTAGATAAGGTTTATCATTTTTCTGTCCTTGTCCTGTCTCAAGTCCAGGACAGAAATTAGGACAGGTTCATATTTTCTGTCTTTTGTCCTGTCCCTAAATTCCAGGACAGGACAGGACAGGACAGGGGGACACAGGACAGGACAGGGTTTCGCCGACCCTAAAATAACAACTGTCAGTTTGAACTTCGTTGACTTAAGTTTCTACAATTAAGAGAAAAAATGCTGAAGATTCATTCCACAATATACGCTTTAAAAAGCATACGTTAGAAGCCCCAACTGTATTGCTACAGTGGGTGACTATTAAAGCATACCCATACCGCCCTAAATGTGTTTTTAACTAAGGGTCAGATTATGCTCAAAACATGTGTGCTTCTAAAATAAGTCACCCGCTACTATAAACGCCAAGTGATTATTTTTTCATATTTTGAAACAGTGTTTCTCATCGTGTGATGAATTTACATAAAAAGAAAGCCAATATCCAAATTGCTAATAATCGTTTCCAGCAAAGCCGTACCCAAGGAATCTTTTGGTGGCATTTAAATTGTCTAATTCTCGACTTTCACATATTCGAAAATTTTCGTTTCGCAGTGCCACTTTTTGTCGATGTTACAGCACATTCGGAAATTCCTTACAACATCTTGCTCACCACCCTTGGGCCTTGTTACATTCCGAAAATGACGTCGTTTTGAAAAATAAGGCGAAAAAGAAATAGGACTTTCGAAAAAAAAAAAATTTGCTCGCGGTTTAACTCATTTACCGGTCGATCGACATGCTACTGAAAAAAAGTCAGAAGTTAAATGTGCTTCCAGACATACGAACTATATTCCTGAGATTTTATAAATTGTTTATAAAGGAATAAAAAGTTATGGAAGCCTCGAATAAGCCTTTCCAGCCTATACAACCCTTAAAGGTTGAACGTCTTAAGCTGGGTAGACTTTACAAGTTAATTTGTACTGAGACTCGATTCTGAACACGCCGTTGCCATTCATCAATAAATCGAGCCATATAAGCGCCATATAGCAAACTTTCAATTATCACTTACATTTTTTATTATCTTAAAATACAGATCAGCCAATATTCTATAATCGATGAAAAAACAAAAAAATATTTTAACACGAATAAAAACGCATTATGGGGATTAGATAAAAATAAAGACGCAAAAATGACCACCTCCAGTTACACACAAGTGCAAATAATAATATGAATCTAAACGTTTATTTATATTTTCTATCGCATATGTTCAAAAATAATTTAATGGTTTCTACAAAAATTCCCGTTGTAAAATGACTCTTAAATTGTTGTGAAAATTATTCTCGGTGAGAAAAATAATACATCATATTTCGGTAGTTTTTTGACTTCTAAATTCTCTTTTTAACCTAAGTGTTTTTTTTCCTGCAAACAGGAGTTAAGTATTGTCTTTCGGCTGGGGTTTTTTTATTCCAGAGCAAATCAAACCATCTGGTCAGCCACAATGACCAGTAAAAGTTCCAACAGGTCAATCTCAAAGTTATCGTAGAGACAAAAAGGAGGTGTTTAATATTAAGACTTAATTGATCAAAAAAATTTAATTCATCAAAAAAAGGTTAATTCATCAAAAAAGGCTTAATTCATCAAAAAACAGTTAATTCATCAAAATTTTATTCCACAAAAAAAAAGTTTTCTCATCAAAAAAATAATTCCTACAAACTTTTTATAATTTTTTTTATGATAAGGTTTTTTGACATTTTGAATTCTACGAATATAAATAGGAAATAAACAACTTATTTCATTTTCAGCATCTACAAATCGTAGAAAGTTCATTTTTCGATCATAAACAATTTGAAAAAAGTCTACTTCTAAAAATAAGTAGTTAAAGACGAATACACTATTTGCCTTAATTTTGTTTATATATTAATCAAAAATTTATTTGAATCTTAATATCAAATTACACTTTTTAATTTTTAGTTGTCACACGTGATCCAGAATATTAGCGATTTTCGTATGTTTCAGTACTCTAATTATTACAAGAACAAAGGGCAAATCGGTAGTCGGGTCAACGCCACTTATCACAAAATTAACACACCTCTTTTGTGAACAAATAAAATTTTCCTATATTATATTTTTGAGCTCCTAAATCTCAATTTTTCAAGAAAACACGGTATAAGGTAGAAAAATTTTGCACCACGTTTCAGACGATAAAAAAATCGATTGTTTAAATTGTCTAAAACTTTGAAAATTTTTTTTGCGCAGACTGTTTATTTCCTAGTTGTACTAAAAAAACAAAAAGTGTAATATACACCGTTTATTTCATGATTTCATGTGCAACAAACTGGTTGTAACTGAAGCAATCAAGGCGGTTTATTCGATAATCAAAAAAATATTTTAATGGTTCACAACAATTATTTAAAATTCAGGAATTCGAAATAAAGTTTATCATTTCGATCTAAAAATTGTTTTAACATTTAGAAAATTGTTCTAAATTAACATTGAAAATGAGCCCACTTTAAGTCGAACACAAGAACGACTATTGCAAAACGCTCATCTCGCAATTTTTTTTTTCCAAGAAATCTCAAAATTTCAAACAGAAACGAAGAATTGAAGAGAGCTTTATTATAACCAGGCTTTTTTGGTGAATTAACTCGTGTAGACTCGATTCCGGCAGTAGTGGACCATTCCATTAAATCGCTTTTCGGCAGCGCTTAAACATTATGAAAATCAGTTATAAAGTTTCGATTAATTGAAGAAATAGTTTGTGCGTTTTTTTTGGAAAATTTTTATATGTATTACAGTACTTATTTTTTAAAAAAAAATTTTTTACATCCAATCAATTTCATTGTAATCAAAAAAAATCTAAGACTTTTTTTCTTTTTCCATTGCCAGAGACCGAAGCCCAAAATGATCAGTGACGTATATTCGAAATCGAGAATAGGTCGGGTGTCAAATAGTAATGTTTTTTTTTCAAAATNAAATTCTGAAAAAAAATTTTTGGAAAAAATCGAAAAAACGCCAAAAATTTTCTTGTGGATTTGATCGGAAATAGATTTTGTTAACATCCCGAAGCAATTTGGTGCATTCTGATTGCCTCTAAGTCTTCATAAAAATCAGACATGACTACACCCTTAACTAAAGTGAAATATAAATAATTCTGAAATTTGTTATTGATCAAAAAAATACTTAGATAAAAATAATTTTGTAATATAAATTTTGTTTCCGATTGTTCCTTCTTTAGGCCGAGAAATGTGTGTTTTTTTTAAATTTACAAGATTCAGAAGAATAGTCTGGGAGTTAACTGAATTTCGCATCTAACGGCATCTACGCTACTTAAGGGTAAGTCCCGGTCTCTACATTTCTGCAGTTATTTAATTCATAAAATCAATCGTTTATGTTTTGAAGGCACAAAAACCCAAATAAGAGGACACTAGCAGAGAGCGAGGAGAGTGAATCGTAAATATGCGAGTCATATCGAGTGCTAATTTGCATGCTTATTGAGAAGAACCTTATTATATAGTGTGTATCGAATCATCGCCACGGCGCAACAAAGATACTGCGAGGACGAGCACGACGCGACGATTATATATACTCGGCACTTGCCCGCTTGACCTTATATTGAAGACGTGCCACACAGGACTAGAGAGAATATTGATATTCTTCTGGCAACGAAGATGCTCTTTCATCGCGGACTGACCTGAAAAATTCATATCTTTTGCACACCATAGAGCATCCCAGCGAGCGGATTGATGAAATTTTGTTCTGAGCTTCATTTTGCGGAGAAAATCTGAGTGAATTTTGGAAATCTTTATATCAGATACTGTACGATTCGGACAGGACGGATCTAAAAAAACGATGGTCTAATGCACTGAATCAGAAGAAGATAAACAGCACTTATTCGACAAAAAGCGCTTCCACAGAAGTTTCTGTACTACTAATATTACAGCCGTTATCGATTAAAATTGTAGGGTTTATTTCAAAATAGAACCCAGAGAGATAAAATTTCCGTTGGCGTAGTCCATAGCCCGTTTCCGGCTTAATGTGTCTGGGAGTGTATTCAATGCAAAAAAAGTTTTGACACCATGTTTTTAGCAAGATGAAGGCTAGTTGTCAAAAACTGGCTGATTGAATAATATCCTTGAAGCCGTGTTTAGCTAATATTTAACTCGAGAAAATATGTCAATTCAGGGGAAACCTTGGATACCTTAAAACTCATGCATGCATACATGCGGTATAGGTCTATTACGAGGGCTGCGGTCACTTTTTGCCACTTGTTTTCAGCAAAAATTTTTATATATTTCGGCTTTTTGAAAAAGCCGACCTCATCCGATTAAGTGTTTTGATAGCCTCAAGACTCAGAGCAAAATATCTAGTGAATCATACAATAATTAGTAAATTAGGTCAGAATCGGACGCATGTTTAACGTTTATTTTCCGAGATTACCTAAAATTGAGTTTGATTATGAGATTGAGGTTCGAAAAAGATTGGAAACAATGGCCGATTCGGAACTATTTGTTACAATTTATTTTTCTTCGAAAATATTGTGCTCAGTTTGACGCTATCCAAGAACGTCAATCGGTTGATGTCGTTTTCAAACCACGCCGAATTAAATAGAAAAATTTGGCTTAAAAAGTGGCAAAAGTACCGAGGGCCCCGTAATTGATATATCGAGTTAAAGGGAGTATACATGGCCCAACACTGTGGACCGTATATTTTTGGTTAACCGAAATTGGTTAACGATTCCTGGTTTAAACGGTGAATCCATAGAAAAGGATATGTAAACGGATTTAAGTTTCATGGTGCATTTAAAATGCTCGCATCTTAACTAAAACCCAATAGTCCTTGATTCGAGTAACTTTTTAACAACCACGAATCAAATTTTTCGGATACGGACAACTCTGCACGGTTTCTACTTTTGGCTCGAAAATCAATCTGAGTAGCGTTTTGTGCCAAAAGCAAATGAGTATGAATTGCCGGGCGTTTTAAATAACAGTACGGATTAAATCGATCTAATGATACTTACTCGGAATTAAAATATATGGATCACCCGCCCAGAGTACATATCCTAAATATTCAAAAAATGCGAAATCTGAAGCATTTATTGGTTGAATCCTTTATTAAATCTGACCATGAATCGGCCTTTTCCGCAATCCAAGGATTTGATTGGTGCTAATATCTTGCGTTGTTGTATCATCAGGATATTACGATTTGTACTCTGAGGGCGGGTAACCATATATCAATTTTTGAGGCCCAGTTTAGTATTGTAATAACTTTTTAGCCAATTTTTTTCCAAAAAGGACATTACCGCTCATTTATTTTCTTTCAAGCAACTAGTAATTTAAAGTACTTAGATTTTATTCAATAACTATGCAATTTCATATATATTTTTTTAGCTGTCGATTAAAATCAAATTGTGAGCTCGCATAAATTTTTACGAAAATAAGTATACGTGAAACTCCATGATAAGTCTAAATCATGATTGACCCAATTCTATCCGTCAATCACCTAAGTAATTTTTGAAATCAATTGTGTTCCAGTCGGGTTTCTCTAACTGAAACACCTCTAACTGGAACAGTTTTTCAAATAACTGGACTTATTTGTATTGACCGTTCCCCAACTGGAACATTATACAGTAATAATCACTTTAAAGACAAGAGCTTAAAAATTCTCGACAACTCGCGACTCTAGTCCGTTTCGATCAACACATTTATAGGGCCGCCCCTACTACGACCCGAGTAATGTAAAAAATCTCTCTTGCCCTTTGTCCATTTTGAAGGGAACAATTTGGACGGTCGCGAGTTGCGAGATTTCTAAGCTTCTTGTCGAGTTTTGCCAAGGGATAAATGTGGTACGAAAGTAGATGATAGGGTGGGGGCTCTTGACTAAAACAGTTCACGAACCTTTTCTTTCTTCGAGCCCGAAAGAACTTCAGTTAAAAAGACTCCAAATATAGTGAATTTCAAGCTCTTTTTTTGATTAGATAAATTTCTTGTGATGAAAACTAATTTATTTTTGTGGGGAGGAGTCATCTTGACTAATTAAATTGCAAATTTATTCAAATTAACCCTATTACTGTTATTTCTTACAGTAAACATACAATTCAACATTTTGATGTTGAAAACGCGCTCAATTCGTGGCATAATTTCTTGCCAATATTCGCTGCCGACTACCAAAGTGATAGAATTTGCGAGCGCACTTAGGGTGAAGTCCGTTTTCGAAATTGTACAGTACCAATATTGAAACTACCTTCATTTTTATAGTTTCAAACTAATCTTCCTCAATTATATTTTTAAACTTGTTAGATTTCCCCTTACTGATCTATATTGCATAATTACGAAGGCAATAAAATCTAAATATTTCAGAATGAAATTCTTCAGTTGAAAAAAATTTATTTCGAGATACTACTTTAATAAGTGAAAAATGTATGGTCAAAAAATCGCATACAAAAGACGCAAATGACCCGCTTGATCGTCAGAGGAAGACTATGAGAAAACCAGAGTCAAGACAAGGTGAACTTTATACGTAGCCTAAAAAATTAAAAATAGGATTAACATAATTTTGTCTGAACAAACGTCTTCTTTTTTTTTGTAATTCTTAATAAGAACATTATGGAATTAGAGGTTTTTCGTCCAGAGACGTTTAAATTGTTGCCTTTTTCTGGAAAAATAATATTAGAATTTAATCACTCAAAATAAGCATTAATACGATTTATAAATATAAAATTTCAGTAAAATTTGCTCATAATCAGAATGTGAATGATCGTCGAGAACATTTGGTTATGAGGATTGTTTTTTGCTGAAAGGTCTCGGGTCTTTCTCCCGCATTAAAAAATCGTGAACATGTTTTTTCCCGCACTGAAAAACTGATTGTTTCTTTCCCACATTTTTGGCTAAAAAAAATTCAAAAATTTTCTCCGCACTGAGAAAAACTGATTGTTTCTTCCACATTTTGCTAAAAAAAATTTTTTCAAAAAAATTTTCACCGCTTTCAAAATCGGATTTCTTCGCCCGGCCATTTGCAGAAAAAATTATTTTGACGATTACAAATTATAGATTCATGTGGGAAATTATTCACTGATTTATCAATTAGGTTACGGTGAACTTGTGCCCTGTGGTACACGGTAGAAAATCTAGCCAAACTTGTTTGCCCAATACCAAACTTGGTTGAGTCGATAAAAAGTAAGGGTTCGCAATACTATTGTTCTTTAACCAACCTAGTTTTTTTCCATCAAAAAAGTTTTTGTCCATGCCACAGTGTACCTGATAATCTTTCTGCGGCGCGCCAAATCACATTCATAATCACAGCGCGATTTGTGTTTTTTCGAAGCCAGGTGGATGAAATCAATGTTATCGGAAATGAATTTTTAACCACTTAATGAAATTTTTGACCTCTGGAAGTGCTTTGCTGGGCATTATTATATGTATAATTGTACCAAAAAATAATATAAATTAAAATGAATTCGTATCATAAAGGTAAGAGCTAATCTAAGTTCAATTACAAACTTCTTCGCAATTTTTATAAAATAATTAAATGGCAAATTCTCGGTAGAATTTGCATTAGATTCGACTCACTCTGAGCTCGAAGTTAGATAATTGGGGAAGTTTTGTATCATTTACCCAAATTAACTCATGGTCCTGCGTGTACAGTACTTTTTTTTTAATCGCACGTTTCATTTTTCGAAAGGTTATGACGCAAAAATTCTTTTCGAAACGGAATTAATCATACTAAAAATTTATGGAACATTCTATGGCGCAAATGTGGATTCATTGGAAAATTAATCGAAAAAGTCGGTCCGAGCTAACTTAATAGAAATAAAATTCTACCCAATCTTTGTAGCCCAATTGAATTTTTACCAAATATTCATAGCTCTCTTCGCGACGATCTAAACTCTCCTTCAACCTCAAATTCAGCAAAACTTTTTGAATTTTTTTTGAAAATATCTTGAAACTGAATATTATTTTCTGAAATTCAGCCTTTATAAAAAACAAAATTGGAATTCTTATGGCAAAAAAAATTTTCAGAAACTAGTACACAATTCGATGAGGCAAATCAATAAAAAATTGGAAGCCAAGCTGTAATTACTGGTAAAATCAACTTTTGACGCCGCTTGCGAAATTTTGAAAACATTCAAATCTGATTTTAGCTCCGAATTTGGAAAATATAAGTTTTTATTTTCAAAACTTAAACCCACACAGAAAAACTAAAACTCTTGATAATATGAAAAATCGCAAAAAATTGTGCGCCGATGAATATGAATTATTGTCTTATGCATCGAAAAGTCTCTTTCGTATCTACAGTATTGTTCATAAATTTGAGAAACGTTTTTAAACCTTTGTTCTTTCTATGCGGTTAATCTCCGCCCTTTTGGATATTTTTCCGATTCTGAAAATTCGATTTCGAAGAGAATTTGTCGCAAATGAATCCAGTGGAATCAGGCACTTACATAATTTCGAACCAAATGAGCTTGAAAATTTTCAATATGTAATTTGAATTAACAATTTTGTAATTGTTTATCCTCTTTCAAAATTCTTTTTGGTCATCCATTGTGTTTTATTCTGTTGGTTCTTCCTAATGTTTGTCTCTCAATAATTCAAATTATAAATCTGTAAATAAATACAAACGAAAACCAACATCTCGCGGCAATGCCCGGCGGCACTTCTATTGAAATCAAGAGAACAATAGGCAGGGCAGAATAGCCTATTCTGAATAGGGCTAAGCAGTCCAACGGTACCTCAAAAAAAAATGCCCACATTTTTAAATAAAGAGAAAAAGCGATTAGTCTTTTTGATCATTTAAATCCGGCTGATAATTCGGTGGAAATAATCCTCAAGCTTTCGGCGTGCGTAGTCAAGAACCAACTCGTTTTGCACAACTTAAAATGGCGCCCATAAAGAATTTATCTCTTAATTTTTGTTTGGCTCTGAACGCAATCCTAGGTCTAAAATTTTCGTTTCGAATTTATTAAGGCGGGTTAAGTCAGCTCGGCCTGTGAATATGATAGTACATGCCTATCGGCAGAAAGATGGTAATAGTTTCGTGCTGTCATCCGCCACATAATGACTTTTACAAGACATTTAAATGATAAATACAGTTGGTTGTAGAAATTCTTCTGTATTTGTTTGAATGAAGCCTTCTCAAGTCTTACTAGAAAGGCTCCATTGATTTTCTTGATAATTTCTATTCCTCGAAAAAAAGATCTCCATTTCTGAAAAAAAAATACCATTTGCTAAGTAACCAATTGCAAGTCAGATTAATATTAAAGACCCAGTGTATCAAAAATTAAATTACAAATTAATTCATCAATTTTACAAAGGGTTCCTTCAAACGAATCATGCGATCCAAATTCGACCTCAGCTTACGATCATGCGGTACAGTTAGTTTGCGGAAACAATTGAAAGACCAGAAATCGTAAAAAATGACTGAGTTTAAAAATAAATCAATTTTAGTTGTGATCTTAATAAATTTTCAAAACTTTGAATTCATCAAAACTCCGTTACGGATACGTGTCGAATATGAACACTTTGCTCAATCATTTTTGCAATATCGCACGGAGTTGAATAATGTTGCATTAGTTCTCAGATATTTTTAATGCTAATGTTTTTTAATTATTCAAAATCCTTTTATTTACTTCAAGAAATTAGTGTAAGTTGCATTGTGTTGCCACAATTTTTGTGCCAAATGAAAAACTAAAAATATCGACAGGGAAAGTTAAACATTATCGTAATATGATCCATCAGAGAGTCGTCGACAGTGCTTAAAATATACAGCCGAGTTAGAAGCGCTATGCATATTTTGAATCCATGATAAGGTGCCACCTGACGCACAAAAAAAAATTACCTACATGTTCAACATAAAAATCATGTGTCACAAACATAATTTATAGCTGTGTATGAACAACCGGGGTCGATTGGTCGACGACTTTTTTTCCGCCTATATCTTTGTGCACCTATATATTATGAAAAATGCGTAGGCGCAAAACCTTTTAACTTTGGACGAAAAACGAGGGCAAGTTAATCCGCAAAAGAAATTAACCTTTTGATCGGAATTCATGTCGCATTCAAAATGACTCATCTGAATTTTGGTTTTCTAGATATCGCTCAACACTGAGCTCAAATATCTTGTAAATAAAACAATTAAAATAATTGGTCCGATCGAATTATTTCTTAATTTTTTTCTGAGATAACTGAAAAATTATCTCGAATTATAATTAAATAATTTCAATTATCTCAGACTAAAAAGATTAAAAAAATAATTCGATTCTAAATCAATTCTTTCTAAAATGTATTATTCACTAGATATTTGTGCTCAGTTTGAGGTAATCTAAAAACTAAATCAGATGAGTCATTTTTCAAATGCCGAATGAATTTCCGATTTCGAAAAAAAATTTGGCGGATTAATTCCTTTTGGCGGATTAACGTGCCCTTCGAAAATCGTGTGCAGTTAATCCAATTTTCCCGTCGCAAAAATACATTGTTTCTGATTAATTTTCATTAGCAAAAACCACCTCTTTTTAATGCAACAAATAGAAGATTTTATCGAAAATGAAGCCATTTCATAGTAGACAAAGGCAATTTAAAAAGGAAAGTTCGACGAAAAATGTTGTCGAACCCCAAAATGTATACTCCGGTATACAATCCTGAGGCCAAATTAAAAATACTGCACCTGTTCCGCCCTAAGACAATCTATCTGTCTTTTCAGACGTATTTTAAAAACTTATTTCAATATAAGGACTTTTACCCACAAAAGATGACTTCATTTTTTTTAAATAAATTCACAAGTAATTATTACAGGACAAAACCTAAGTGTGAACGCGACTTTTGACCATAAGATAATACTTTTGATTCAAATTATTGCAGAGCCAAATACAAATATTTTTTAAATCTGCCACTGATCGCATATTTAGGCGCAAATAACGCAATAATTGGTTGGATAAATTACTTTGTTCGAGTCATTTCAGGGTCATCACCATTGTCTCGAAACATACCATCAAATTGGATCCTCGAGTGCGACTTTCTAATTAAAATATTAGCAACTATCGGTCAATTATTTATCAGAACACCGTCGCTAAACAACCAAAATTTTAACTCTAGTTCATTTCCAAAGATCTACTCTTACCGCTTTCATGTTCCTAATGAACCCATAGTTGCTACTTTTTCAAACTAAATAAGAAATAAATTCAGCACTTATAACTAGGTGAACAGATCTGACTAATTGCTTTAATTCAATTTCCTTCCTTTCTTTTGAAACTTTTTTTAAACCTTTGAAAAATTTCAAGAAAAAATTTCGATAAACAATCCTTCTCTGAATTATGTTTATTTAAAGATTGAAATTTTTTTAAGATTTACAACATTTTTTAAAAATTTGACCATTTTAATCTAAAATATACAAAAATTATCAAGAATTTTACGAAATTTTAAAAAACTTTGACAATATTATCAATAATTTGACCATTCTTATGTAATGTTTTATAACAAATTTTTATCTGAAATTTGACAATTTTATAGAAATTTTCAACATTTTATAATCAAATTTTATCAGAAATTTGGACATTTTATAACAATTTAATCAACCATCAAATTTTACTTTTTTGCGTCGTTTCCGACAAAAAATACGACTGTGAAGACACTGGTGACCTGTATTTACGTGATATGATATAACCTTGCTTTTCTCACTATATTTTCTAGAACAAAACATTGAAATTCTACGCGAATAATAAATGTCAGAGTGCTAAAATATTATTCAAGTTCTTCCTTATGCAGAAAAAATTGAAATTCCAACTGCCTCAAGCTTTTTGTAAACAACTTCAAAGTAGAGCCACAATTGTGGCTCTGGGCTTGGCGGAATTTTTTTTATATGCTCACAAGGGTGAAATGAATAAATTTACAAAACAATAAAAAAACGAAAAATTTTTCGAAGTTGTTTTTTTTGATTAAAAAATTGTAAATTAAAATTTTAAGAGG
Source organism: Oikopleura vanhoeffeni (assembly GCA_004367855.1). NCBI lineage: Eukaryota > Metazoa > Chordata > Appendicularia > Copelata > Oikopleuridae > Oikopleura > Oikopleura vanhoeffeni. Next base: position 54,621 of record SCLH01000893.1, read on the forward strand.
GTTGTGGGTGTAAATGAAACAAGCGTGAAGCAAAAGTTGTTGTTCTCATTCTTGCATTCAGAAATACAATATTTTAACAATCAGAGTTGGGTTTTTTTTGATTTCGTCTTGGGTAAGGCGTGTACGTTATATGCCAAAACACCACACCCTTCTGCTGAGAAATTATATCAAATGATCATGATTTTACTTATAAAAAATCAACAGAGAATCAATTTTTCCAACGACTTTTGGCTAAAATAAAGTCACATTTCATACGTTTTATAAATGTTCTGTTTTCATCAATATTGAAACAAAATTGACCGGAGCATAATCAGATTTGACCAAAATTCTTGAATTTCATTTTTACCGCCTAAAAACCGAAAGGAAAAATTTTTATTTCCTGGTTCTTTATTTTGAAAGACGTCGTACTTTTTCGAAACATCTTTTGTTTTTATTCATTTAACAGCAAAATTGACCGAGAATCTAGCAAATTTTGTGGAATTGAGAAAACATATTCTTTTACCCATTTTTCAATGCAGCAAACCGATGAGCAATCCTTGCATCCAGAAAATCAAAAAAATTTACTTGCAGTTGACAAAGGAAGGTTTTAGTCTCCGTAGTTTTCTGTCTCATTTATTTTATCTGGCCCGTATCGACCTTCGATCTAGCCTGAGGAGAGGGCTATTTTCCCCAGCAATTCCACGATTCTAACCACAATCCCCTTAAAATTTGATTTAAAAAAATTTGAATTTTTTTTTTGAAAAATTATGATTTAATAATTAAAGTGAATCATTTAAAAATGATTGTTTAAATGATTAATTTTAAGATAAAAATTAATTAGAAGTTTCAGAATTTGTCTTTTGAATGACATTTCTAATTTTTAAATCGGAACATTTTGCAATTGCCAATCAGAATTTCGCAATTTTTTCTTATAAAATTTGCAATTTGTTAATAGAATTTCTAATTTCTGATGAAATTTTTTCCCTTTGAATATTCAATTTTTAAAATACAACCTTATTTTTTTTAAATAAGCCTAATTTTTACGCTTTTTATTTTTTTAATTAAGATTTCTGTTTTTCGAAAGAATTGATATTTTTTGTTATGCATAACTGCAATTTGCATTCTAGTAATTTTTATTATTTGAAATGCAATTTTCAAATGTGACGCGGAAGGATTACAAGTCCAGCGTACAACATAACTGAGCCTACTGAGCCCTTAATACTTAAAACATATTTTTTCAAAATTTAAACTACAAAAAATATCTAATCTTTCACAGGAACGATTAGATAAGGTTTATCATTTTTCTGTCCTTGTCCTGTCTCAAGTCCAGGACAGAAATTAGGACAGGTTCATATTTTCTGTCTTTTGTCCTGTCCCTAAATTCCAGGACAGGACAGGACAGGACAGGGGGACACAGGACAGGACAGGGTTTCGCCGACCCTAAAATAACAACTGTCAGTTTGAACTTCGTTGACTTAAGTTTCTACAATTAAGAGAAAAAATGCTGAAGATTCATTCCACAATATACGCTTTAAAAAGCATACGTTAGAAGCCCCAACTGTATTGCTACAGTGGGTGACTATTAAAGCATACCCATACCGCCCTAAATGTGTTTTTAACTAAGGGTCAGATTATGCTCAAAACATGTGTGCTTCTAAAATAAGTCACCCGCTACTATAAACGCCAAGTGATTATTTTTTCATATTTTGAAACAGTGTTTCTCATCGTGTGATGAATTTACATAAAAAGAAAGCCAATATCCAAATTGCTAATAATCGTTTCCAGCAAAGCCGTACCCAAGGAATCTTTTGGTGGCATTTAAATTGTCTAATTCTCGACTTTCACATATTCGAAAATTTTCGTTTCGCAGTGCCACTTTTTGTCGATGTTACAGCACATTCGGAAATTCCTTACAACATCTTGCTCACCACCCTTGGGCCTTGTTACATTCCGAAAATGACGTCGTTTTGAAAAATAAGGCGAAAAAGAAATAGGACTTTCGAAAAAAAAAAAATTTGCTCGCGGTTTAACTCATTTACCGGTCGATCGACATGCTACTGAAAAAAAGTCAGAAGTTAAATGTGCTTCCAGACATACGAACTATATTCCTGAGATTTTATAAATTGTTTATAAAGGAATAAAAAGTTATGGAAGCCTCGAATAAGCCTTTCCAGCCTATACAACCCTTAAAGGTTGAACGTCTTAAGCTGGGTAGACTTTACAAGTTAATTTGTACTGAGACTCGATTCTGAACACGCCGTTGCCATTCATCAATAAATCGAGCCATATAAGCGCCATATAGCAAACTTTCAATTATCACTTACATTTTTTATTATCTTAAAATACAGATCAGCCAATATTCTATAATCGATGAAAAAACAAAAAAATATTTTAACACGAATAAAAACGCATTATGGGGATTAGATAAAAATAAAGACGCAAAAATGACCACCTCCAGTTACACACAAGTGCAAATAATAATATGAATCTAAACGTTTATTTATATTTTCTATCGCATATGTTCAAAAATAATTTAATGGTTTCTACAAAAATTCCCGTTGTAAAATGACTCTTAAATTGTTGTGAAAATTATTCTCGGTGAGAAAAATAATACATCATATTTCGGTAGTTTTTTGACTTCTAAATTCTCTTTTTAACCTAAGTGTTTTTTTTCCTGCAAACAGGAGTTAAGTATTGTCTTTCGGCTGGGGTTTTTTTATTCCAGAGCAAATCAAACCATCTGGTCAGCCACAATGACCAGTAAAAGTTCCAACAGGTCAATCTCAAAGTTATCGTAGAGACAAAAAGGAGGTGTTTAATATTAAGACTTAATTGATCAAAAAAATTTAATTCATCAAAAAAAGGTTAATTCATCAAAAAAGGCTTAATTCATCAAAAAACAGTTAATTCATCAAAATTTTATTCCACAAAAAAAAAGTTTTCTCATCAAAAAAATAATTCCTACAAACTTTTTATAATTTTTTTTATGATAAGGTTTTTTGACATTTTGAATTCTACGAATATAAATAGGAAATAAACAACTTATTTCATTTTCAGCATCTACAAATCGTAGAAAGTTCATTTTTCGATCATAAACAATTTGAAAAAAGTCTACTTCTAAAAATAAGTAGTTAAAGACGAATACACTATTTGCCTTAATTTTGTTTATATATTAATCAAAAATTTATTTGAATCTTAATATCAAATTACACTTTTTAATTTTTAGTTGTCACACGTGATCCAGAATATTAGCGATTTTCGTATGTTTCAGTACTCTAATTATTACAAGAACAAAGGGCAAATCGGTAGTCGGGTCAACGCCACTTATCACAAAATTAACACACCTCTTTTGTGAACAAATAAAATTTTCCTATATTATATTTTTGAGCTCCTAAATCTCAATTTTTCAAGAAAACACGGTATAAGGTAGAAAAATTTTGCACCACGTTTCAGACGATAAAAAAATCGATTGTTTAAATTGTCTAAAACTTTGAAAATTTTTTTTGCGCAGACTGTTTATTTCCTAGTTGTACTAAAAAAACAAAAAGTGTAATATACACCGTTTATTTCATGATTTCATGTGCAACAAACTGGTTGTAACTGAAGCAATCAAGGCGGTTTATTCGATAATCAAAAAAATATTTTAATGGTTCACAACAATTATTTAAAATTCAGGAATTCGAAATAAAGTTTATCATTTCGATCTAAAAATTGTTTTAACATTTAGAAAATTGTTCTAAATTAACATTGAAAATGAGCCCACTTTAAGTCGAACACAAGAACGACTATTGCAAAACGCTCATCTCGCAATTTTTTTTTTCCAAGAAATCTCAAAATTTCAAACAGAAACGAAGAATTGAAGAGAGCTTTATTATAACCAGGCTTTTTTGGTGAATTAACTCGTGTAGACTCGATTCCGGCAGTAGTGGACCATTCCATTAAATCGCTTTTCGGCAGCGCTTAAACATTATGAAAATCAGTTATAAAGTTTCGATTAATTGAAGAAATAGTTTGTGCGTTTTTTTTGGAAAATTTTTATATGTATTACAGTACTTATTTTTTAAAAAAAAATTTTTTACATCCAATCAATTTCATTGTAATCAAAAAAAATCTAAGACTTTTTTTCTTTTTCCATTGCCAGAGACCGAAGCCCAAAATGATCAGTGACGTATATTCGAAATCGAGAATAGGTCGGGTGTCAAATAGTAATGTTTTTTTTTCAAAATNCAAAACTTCAAAATTTTGGCTTGACGTAAGCCAACTTTCTTTTCAGTGTTTCCCCAGCATTTTTTGAGCCTACTTTCTAAAAAATTGAAGCACTTTTTTTTCTAGAAATTTTCTCACGTGACCTTGAAAAATTCATATTTTGAGAAAAAAACGGCTCCACAGAAGTTTTAATTTGTTCTGAGCTTCATTTTGCGAAAATTTGAGTGAATTTTGGAATCTAACCTCAGAGGAGATAGAATTTCCGATAGAAAATCTAAAAAAACGATGGTCTATCGCATATTATAGAAAAAATAAAGACGTTATCGACAAAAACGCTTCCACAGAAGTTTTGTATACTAATTATACAGGTTATGTTAAAATTTAGGTTTATTTCAAAATAGAACCTCAGAGGAGATAGAAATTCCGTTTTGGCTTAGGTCTCCCTGTTTCGCTAATGTGTCTAGGAGTGTATTCATGCAAAAAAGTTTTGACAAATGTTTTACGCAAGATGAAGGCTAGTTCTAAAACTGGCTGATCTGAATAATATCCTTGAAGCCGTGTTTAGCTAATATTTAATCGAGAAAATGTCAAATTAGGGACCGGGATACCCTTAAAACTCATGCAATGCATACATGCGGTATATCTATTACGGGGCCCTGCGGTCACTTTTCCAATTTTCAGCCAAAAATTTATTATAATCGGCTTTTTGAAAAGCCACCTACCGATTAATGTTTTGAATAGCTCAAGACTCGAGCAAAATATCTAGTGACATATACAATAATTAGAAATTAGGTCAGAAAATCGGACCATGTTAACGTTTATTTTCCGAGATTACTAAAATTGATTTGATTATGATTGAGGTCGAAAAAATTGGAACAATGGCTCGATTCGGACTATTTGTACAATTTCATTTTTCTCAAAATAGTGTGCTCAGTTTGACGCAGCCAAGAACGTCAATCGGTTGATGTCGTCAAACACGCCGGATAAATAGAAAAATGGCATTAAAATGGCAAAAAGTGACGGGGCGGGGAGGGCCCCGTAAATTGATATATCGAGTTAAAGGAGTATACAGGCCAACACTGTGACCGATATTTTTGGTTAACGAAATGGTAACGATCCTGTTTAAACGTTGAATCCATAGACAAGGCAATATGTAAAACGGATTTAAGTTCATGGTGATTTAAAATGCTCGCATTTACAAAACCAATAGTCGTGATTCGAGTAGTTTTAACACCACAATCAAATTTTTCGGATACGGACAACTCTGCACGGTTTCTACTTTTGGCTCGAAAATCAATCTGAGGCGTTTTTGTCAAAGCAAATGAGTATGAATGCGGGTTTAAATAAACAGTACGGATTAAATGATTAATGATACTACCGGAATTAAATATATAGATAACCCGCCCTCAGAGTACAATCCTAAATATTAAAAAAATGCGAAATCTGAGCATGTGGATTGATCCTTTATTAATCTGACCAATGAAATCGGCCTTTTCCGCAATCAAGGATTGATTGTGCTAATATCTGCGTTGTTGTATCATCAAATATTTAGGATGACTCTGAGGGCGGGTAATCCATATATCAATTTTTTGAGCCCAGTTTAGTATTGTATCAAATTTTTAGCCAATTTTTTAAAAGGACATTACCCTCAATTTTTTCTTTCAAGCAAACTAGTAATTTAAGTACTTAATTTATTAATTAACTATTGATATTTAATATATATTTTTTAGCTGTCGATTAAATCAAATTGTGAGCTGCATTAAATTTTACGAAAATAAGTATAGTGAAACTCAATGATTAAGTCTCAATCAATGATTGACAATTATACGTCAATCATAAAGTATAATTTTTGATCAATTGTGTTACAGTCGGGTTTCTCTAACTGAAACACCTCTAACTGGAACAGTTTTCATAACTGGACTTATTTGTATTGAACGTTTCCCCAACTGGAACATTATAAGTAATAAATCACTTTAAGACAAGAGCTTAAAAATCTCGCAACTCGCGACTCTAGTCGTTTCGATCAAATTTTATAGGGCCGCCCCTACTAGACCCGAGTAATGTAAAATCTCTCTTGCCCTATCCATTTTGAAGGGAACAATTGGAGTCGCGAGTTGCGAGATTTCTAAGTTCTTGTCGAGTTTTGAAGGGATAAATGTGGTACGAAAGTGATATATGGGGGCTCTTGACTAAAACAGTTCAAGGAACCTTTTCTCGAGCCCGAAAGAACTTCAGTTAAGAAGACTCCACATATAGTGAATTTCAAGCTCATTTTTTTGATTAGATGAAATTTCTTGTGATGAAAACTAATTTATGTTTGTAGTCATGACTAATTAAATTGCAATTTATTAAATTAAACCTATTACTGTTATTCTTACAGTAACAATACATTCAACTTTTATGTTGAAAAACGCGCCTCAATTCGTGGATAATTCTGCCAATATTCGCTCTCGACTACCAAAGTGATAGAATTTTGCGAGCGCACTTAGGGTGAAGTCGTTTCGAAATTGTACAGTACAATATTGAAACTACCTTCAATTTTTATAGTTTCAAACTAATCTTCTCCTCAATTATATTTTAACTTGTTAATTTCCCTGACTATCTATATTGCATAATTACGAAGGCAATAAAATCCTAAATATTTCAGAATGAAAATTCTTCAGTTGAAAAAATTTATTCGAGATATACTTTAATCAAGTGAAAAATGTATGGTCAAAAATCGCATACAAAAGACGAAATGACCACGCTTGATCGTCAGAGGAAGACTATGAGAAAACCAGAGTCAAGACAAGGTGAACTTTATACTGTAGCTAAAAAATTAAAATAGGATTAACATAATTTTGTCTGAACAAACGTCTTTTATTAATTCTTAATAAGAACATTATGGATTAGATGTTTTCGTCAGAGACGTTTAAATTGTGCCTTTTTTCTGGAAAAATAATATTAGAATTTATCACTCAAAATAAGCATTAATAGATTATAAATATAAAAATTTCAGTAAAATTGCTCATAATCAGAATGTGAATGATCGTCGAGAACATTTGGTTATGAGGATGGTTTTTGCTGAAAAGGTCTCGGGTCTTTCTTCCCGCATTAAAAAATCTGACATGTTTTTTCCCGCACTGAAAAACTGATTGTTTCTCCCACATTTTTGCTAAAAAAAATTCAAAAAAATTTTCCCGCACTGAAAAACTGATTGTTTCTCCCACATTTTTGCTAAAAAAAATTCAAAAAAATTTTCCCGCTTTCAAAATCGGATTTTCCCCGGCATTTGAGAGAAAAATTATTTGAGATTACAAAATTATAGATTCATGTGGGAAATTATTTGCATTTATAATTATGGTTAGGTGAACTTGTGCCCTGTGTACACGGTAGAAAATCTAGCAAACTGTTTGCCAAGAACAAACTTGGGTTGAGTCGATAAAAGTAGGGTTCCGCAATAACCCTATTGTTCTTTAACCAACCCTAGTTTTTTCCATCAAAAAGTTTTGTCATGCCCACAGTGTACCTGATAATCTTCTGCGGCGCGCCAAATACATTCATATCACAGCGCGATTTGTGTTTTCGAAGCCAGGTGATGATCCAATTTTCGGAAATGAATTTTAACCACTTAATGAAATTTTTGACCTCTGGAAGTGTTGCTGGGCATAATTATATGTATATTGTACTCAAAAAATAATATAAAATTAAAATGAAATTCGTATCATAAAGGTAAGAGCTAATCTAAGGTTCATACAAACTTTTCCAATTTTTATAAATAATTAAATGGCAAATTTCGGTAGAAATTTGCATTAGATTCGACTCACTCTGAGCTCCGAAAGTTAGATAATTGGGAAGTTTTGTATCATTTACCCAAATTAACTCATGGTCCTGCGTGTACAGTACTTTTTTTTAATCGCACCGATTTAATTTTCGAAAGGTTATGACCAAAAATTCTTTTCGAACCGGAATATAATATAACTAAAAATTTATGGAACATCTATGGCGCAAATGTGGATTCAATTGAAAATTAATCGAAAAAGTCGGTCGAGCTAACTTTAATAGAAATAAAATTTCTAAAATATTTTGTACCAATTGAATTTTTACCAAATATTATAGCTCATCTTCGCGACGATCTGAAACCTCTCCTTCAACCTCAAATTCAGCAAACTTTTGAATTTTTTTTGAAATATCTTGAAACTGAATATTTTTCTGAAAATTCAGCTTTTAAAAAACAAAATTGGAATTATTATGGCAAAAAATTTTCAGAAACTAGTACAAATTCGATTGAGGCAATCAATAAAAAATTGAAGCCAGCCTGTAATTATGGTAAAATAACTTTTGAACGCGCTTGCGAAATTTTGAAAACATTCAAATCTGATTTTAGATCCGAATTTGAATATAAAGTTTTATTTTCAAACTTAAACCCACGAAAAACTAAAACTCTTGATAATATGAAAAATCGACAAAAAATTGCCGATGAATATGAATTATTGTCTTATGATGAAAAGTCTCTTTTCGTATTACAGTATTGCTATAAATTTGAAACTTTTAAACCTTTTTCTTTCTATGCGGTTAATCCGATTTTGGATATTTTTCCGATTCTGAAAACTTCGATTCGGAAGAAGAATTTGTCGAAAATGATCCAGTGGATCAGGCACTTAATAATTTCGAAAATGAGCTTGAAAATTTTCAATATGAATTTGAATTAACAATTTTGTAATTGTTTATCTCTTTCAAAATTCTTTTTGATCATCCATTGTGCTTTTATTCTGTTGGTTTCTAATGTTTGTCTCTCAAATAATTCAAATTATTAAATCTGTAAATAAATACAAACGAAACACAACACTCGCGGCATGCCGCGGCACTTCTATTGAAATCAGCAGAACAATAGGCAGGGCAGAATAGCCTATTCTGAATAGGGCTAACGCAGTCCAACGGTACCCAAAAAAAATGCCCACATTTTTAAATAAAGAGAAAAAGCGATTGTCTTTTTGATCATTTAAATCAGGCTGATAAATTCGGTGGAAATAATCCTCAGCTTTTCGGCGTGCGTAGTAAGAACCAAATCGTTTTTGCAAAACTTTAAAATGCGACATAAAAAATTTATCTCTTAATTTTTGTTTGGCTCTGACGCCATCTCTAGGTCTAAAATTTTCGTTTTCGAATTTATTAAGGCGGGTTAAGTAGTCGGGCAACTGTGAATATGATAGTACATGCCTTCGGCAGAAGATGGGTAATAGTTCGTGCTGTCATCCCCACATAATGACTTTTACAAAGACATTTAAAATGATAAATACAGTTGGTTGTTAGAAATTCTTCTGTATTAATGTTTGAATAAGCCTTCTAAGTCTTACTAGAAACGGCTCATTGATTTTCTTGATAATTTCTATTCATCGAAAAAAAGATCTCCATTTCTGAAAAAAATACCATTTGCTAGTAACCAATTGCAAGTCAGATTAATATTAAAGACCCAGTGTATCAAAAATTAAATTACAAATTATTCATCAATTTTAAAGGTTCCTTCAAACGAATCATGCGATCCAAATTCGACTCACTTCAAGAATCATGCGGTACAGTTAGTTTGCGGAAACAATTGAAAGACCAGAAACGTAAAAATGATGAGTTTAAAAATAAAATACAATTTTAGTTGTGATCTTAATAAATTTCAAAACTTTTGATTCATCAAAAACTCCTTACGGATACGTGTCGAAATATGAAACACTTTGCTCAATCATTTTTGCAATATTCGCTACGGAGTTGAATAATGTTGCATTAGTTCTCAGATATTTTTTAATGCTAATGTTTTTTAATTATTCAAAATCCTTTATTACTTCAAGAAATTAGTGTAATTGACATTGTGTTGCCACAATTTTTGTGCAAATGAAAAACTAAAAATATCGACAGGGAAAGTTAAAATTACTCGAATATGATCCATCAGAGAGTGTCGACAGTGCTTAAAATATACAGCCGAGTTTAGAGCGCTATGCATATTTTGAATCCATATAAGGTGCACCGACGCACAAAAAAAAATTACCTACATGTTCAACATAAAAATCATGTGTCACAAAATAATTTATAGCTGTGTATAACAACCAGGGGTCGACTTGGTCGACTTTTTTCCGCCTATATTTTGCACCTATATATTATGAAAAATGCGTAGGCGCAAAACTTTAACTTTGACGAAAAATCGAGGGCAAGTTAATCCGCCAAAAAAATTAATTTTGAATCGGAATTCATTCGGCATTTCAAAATGACTCATCTGATTTGGTTTCTAGATAGCTCAAACTGAGCTCAAATATCTTGTGAATAAAAACATTTAAAATAATTGGTCCGAATCGAATTATTTCTTAATTTTTTTCTGAGATAACTGAAATTATTAGAATCTATAATTAAATAATTTCAATTATCTCAGAATCAAAAAAATTAAAAAAAAAATTCGATTCTAATCAATCTTCTAATGTTATTATTCACTAGATATTTGTGCTCAGTTTGAGGTATCTAAAAACTAAATCAGATGAGTCATTTTCAAATGCCGAATGAATTCCGATTCGAAAAAAAATTTTGGCGGATAATTTTTTGGCGGATTAACGTGCCCTTCGAAAAATCGTGTGCAGTTAATCATTTTACGTCGCAAAAATACATTTTTCTGATAAATTTTCATAGCATAAACCACCTTCTTTAAATGCAAAAATAGAAAATTTTATCGAACAATGAAGCATTTCATAGTAGAAAAGGCATTTTAAAAAAAGTCGACGAAAAATGTTGTCGACCAAAAATGTATACTCCGGTATACAATACTGAGGCCAAAATTAAAAATATCTGACCTGTCCGGCCCTAAGACATCTATCTGTCCTTTCAGAGTATTTTAAAAACTTATTTCAATATAAGGACTTTTACCGCACAAAAGATGAATTCATTTTTTTAAATAAATTCACAAGTAATTATTACAGACAAACTAGTGTGAACGCGACTTTTTGATAAATAATACTTTTGATTCAAATTATTGCAGGCAAATACAAATATTTTTTAAATCTGCAACTGATCGCCATATTTTAAGCAAAATACGCAATAATTGGTTGGATAATTACTTTGTTCGAGGTCAATTTCAGGGTCATCACATTGTCTCGAACATACCATTAAATTGATCCTCGGAGTCGACTTTCTAATTAAAATATTAGCAACTATCGGTCAATTATTATCAGAAACGTCGCTAAAAACCAAAATCTTACTCTAGTTCAATTTCAAAGATCTACTCTTTACCGCTTTCATGTTCATAATGAACCCATAGTTGCTAATATTTCAAACTAAATAAGAAAATAATTCAAGCACTTATAACTAGGTGAACAGATATAACTAATTGCTTTAATTCAATTTCTTCCTTTTTTTGAAACTTTTTTTCAAACATTTGAAATTTCAAGAAAAAAATTTGATAAACAATCTTCTCTGAAATTATGTTTATTTAAATTGAAATTTTTTTAAGATTTGACAATTTTTTAAAAAATTTGACCATTTTATAAAATATATCACAAAATTATCAAGAATTTTACAATTTTATAAAAAATTTGACAATATTATCAATAATTTGACAATTTTATGTATATTTTATAACAAATTTTATCTGAAATTTGACAATTTTATAGAAATTTTAAAATTTTATAACAAATTTTATCAGAAATTTGACAATTTTATAACAATTTAATCAACAATCAAATACTTGTGCGTCGTTTCCGACAAAAATACGACTTGTGAAGACAACTGTGACCGTGTATTACGTGATATGATATACCTTGCTTTTCTCACTATATTTTCTAGAACAAAAAATTGAAATTCTAGAATATAAATGTCGGATGCTAAAATATTACCTTCAACTTCCTTATGCAGAAAAAAATTGAAATCCAACTGCCTCAGCTTTTTGTAACAACGTTCAAAGTAGAGCCACAATTGTGGCTCTGGTGCCTTGGCGGAATTTTTTTTATATGCTCACAAGGGTGAAATGAATAAATTTACAAAACATAAAAAAACGAAAAATTTTTCGAAGTTGTTTTTTTGATTAAAAAATTGTAAATTAAATTTTAAGAGGGTTGTGGGTGTAAATGAAACAAGCGTTGAAGAAAATTGTTGTTTCATTCTTGAATTCAGAAAATACAATATTTTAACCAATCAGATTGGTTTATTTTGATTTCGTCTTGCGTAGGCGTGTACGTTATATGACAAAACAACACACCTTCTGCTGGGAAATTATATCAAATGATCATATTTTACTTATAAAAACCAACAGAGAATAATTTTTCCAACGAGCTTTTGGTAAAATAAAGTCACATTTCATACGTTTTATAAATGTTCTGTTTTATTCAATTTGAAACAAAATTGACCGAGCATGATCAGATTAAAAAAAAAATCTTGAATTTCATTTTTACCGCCTAAAAACCGAAAGAAATTTTTTTCCTGGTCATTATATTTGAAGACGTCGTACTTTTCGAACACTTTGTTTTATATTCATTTAAAGCAAAATTGACCGAGAATTAGCAAATTTTGTGTGAATTGAGAACATATTTTTACCAGTTTTTCAATGCCGCAACGATGAGCCATCCTTCATCAGAATCAAAAAAATTTACTTGCAGTTGACAAAGAAGGTTTTAGTCTCCCGTATTTTCTGTCTCATTTATTCTTATCTGCCCGTTATCGACCCTTCGAGTCTAGCCTGAGGAGAGGGCTATTTTCCCCAGCAATTCCAACATTCTACACCCACAATCCCCCCTTAAAATTTGATTAAAAAATTTGAATTTTTTTTTGAAAATTATGAATTTAATATTAAATGAATCATTTAAAATGATATGTATTAAATGATTATATTTAAATGAAATAAAATAGAAGTTTTCACTTTGTCTTTTGAATGACATTTCTAATTTTTAAATCGAAATTTGCAATTGCCAATAGAATTTCCAATTTTTTCTTATAAAATTTGCAATTTGTTAATAGAATTTTCAATTTTCTGATGAAATTTTCCCTTTTGAAATTCAATTTTTAAATACAACCTTATTTTTTTTAAATAAAGCCTTAATTTTTTTAATTTTTTATTTTTTTAATTAAATTTTCTGTTTTTCGAAAGAATTGATATTTTTTGTTATTGCATAATGCAATTTGCATTCTATAATTTTTATTATTTGATGCAATTTTCAATGTGACGGGAAGGATTACAAGTCCAGCGTACAACTAACTGAGCTACTGAGACTTAATATTTAAACATATTATTCAAAAAATTTAAACTCAAAAAATATCTAATTTTCACAGGACAGAAATTAGAACAGGTTTTATCATTTTCTGTCCTTGTCCTGTCCTCAAGTCCAGGACAGAAATTAGGACAGGTTTCATTATTTTCTGTCTTTGTCCTGTCCTAAAATTCAGGACAGGACAGGACAGGACAGGGGGACAAGGACAGGACAGGTATTGCCGACCCCTAATAACAACTGTCAGTTGAACTTCGTTGACTTTTAAGTTTCTACAATATAAGAGAAAAAATGCTGAAGATTCATTACACAATATACGCTTTAAAAAGCATTACGTTAGAGCCCCAACTTATTTGCGTACAGTGGGTGACTAGTTAAAGCACACATACAGCCGTAAATGTGTTTTTTAACTAGTCAGATATGCTCAAAAATGTGTGCTTTAACTAGTCACCCGCTATATAAACGCCAAATGATATTTTTTCATATTTTGAACAGTGTTTCTCATCGTGTGATGAATTTAAATAAAAAGAAAGCCAATATCCAAATTGCTAATATCGTTTCCAGCAAACCGTACCCAAGGAATCTTTTGGTGGGGCATTTAAATTGTCTAATTCTCACTTTCATATTCGAAATTTTCGATTCGCGCACTTTTTTGTCGATTTACAGCCACATTCGGAAATTCCTTACAACATCTTGCTCACCACCCCTTGGGCTTGTTACATTCCGAAAATGACGTCGTTTTGAAATAAGGCGAAAAAGAAATAGGACTTTCGAAAAAAAAAAATTGCTCGCGGTTAACTCAATTTACCGGTCGGTCGAACATGCTATGAAAAAAGTCAGAAGTTAAATGTCTTCCAGACATTACGAACTACTATTCCTGAGATTTTTATAAGATTGTTATAAAGGAATAAAAAGTTATGAGCCTTCGAATAAGCCTTTCCAGCCTATACAACCCCCCTTAAAGGTGAACGTCTTAGCTGGTAGACTTTAAAAGTTAATTTGTACCTAGACTCGATTCTGACAACGCGTTGCCATTCATATAAATCGAGCCATATAAGCGCCATATAAGCAAACTTTCATTATCAACCTACATTTTTTATTATCTTAAAATACAATCAGCCAATATTCTATACGATTGAAAAAACAAAAAAATATTTTAAACGAATAAAAACGCATTTAATGGGGATTAGAAAAAAAAAGACGCAAAAATGACCTCCAGTTACACACAAAAGTGCAATAATAATATGAATCTAAACGTTTATTTATATTTTCTATCGCTATGTTCAAAAATAATTATATGGTTCTACAAAATTCTCTTGTAAAATGACTCTTAAATTGTTGTGAAATATTCTCGTGAGAAAAATAATAATCAATATTTCGGTAGTTTTGACTTCTAAAAATTCTCTTTTTAAACCTAAGTGTTTTTTTCCTGCAAACAGGAGTTAAGTATTTTTCGGCTGGGGTTTTTTTATTAAGAGCAAATCAACCATCTGGTCAACCACAATGACCAGTAAAAGTTCCAGGTCAATTTCAAGTTCATCGTAGAGACTAAAAAGGAGGTGGTCTTAATAATTAAGACTTAATTGATCAAAAATCTTAATTCATCAAAAAAAGGTTAATTCATCAAAAAAAGGTTAATTCATCAAAAAAAGTTAATTCATCAAAAGTTTTATTCATCAAAAAAAAAGTTTTTTTCATCAAAAAAAAAGTTTTTTTCATCAAAAAAATAATTCATCAAACTTTTCTATAATTTTTTATGATAAGGTTTTTTGACATTTGAATTCTACGATATAAATAGAAAAATAAAACAACCTTATTTCATTTTCAGCATCTTAAAAATCGTAGAAAAGTTCATTTTTCGATCAATCTATGAAAAAGTCTAATTCCAAAAATAAGTAGTTCAAGACGAATAACACTATTTTTGCACTTAATTTTGTTTATATAATTAATCAAAAATTTATTTGAATCTTATATCAAATTCCTTTTAATTTTTAGTCGTCACGTGATCAGAATATAGCGATTTTTCGTATTTTCAGTACTTAATTATTTTAAAACAAAGGCCAAATCGGTAGTCGGGTCAACGCCACTTATCAACAAAATTAACACACTTTTTGTGAAACAAATACAAATTTCCTATATTATTATTTTGAGCTCCTAAATCTCAATTTTTCAAGAAAAAACGTATAAGGTAGAAAAATTTTGCAAACGTTTCAGACGATAAAAAAATGATTGTTTAAATTGTCTAAAACGTTTGCAAAATTTTTTTTGCGAAGACTGTTTTCCTAGTTGTACTAAAAAATGACAAAAAAGTGTAATATGACACCTTCTATTCAAGATTTATGTGCAACAAAACTGGTTGTAACTGAAGCCATCAAGGCGGTTTATTCGATAATAAAAAAATATTTTATGTTCAAAATCATTATTTTGAAAATTCAGGATTCGAAATAAGAGTTATCAATTTCGATCTAAAAATTGTTTATAACATTTAAAAAGAAAATTGTTCATAACATTAAACTATTGAAAATGAAGCCACTTAAGTCGAAACACTGACAAAAAACGCTCATCTCCAATTTTTTTTTTCAACAAATCTCAAAATTTCAACAGAAACGAAGAATTGAAGAGAGCTTTATTATAAACCAGGCTTTTTGGTGAATTAACTCGTAAACTCGATTCCGCAAGTAGTGACCATTCACCATTAAATCGCATTTTACGACGCTTAAACATTATGAAAATCAGTTATAAAGTTATCGATTAACTTATGACGTTTGTGCGTTTTTTTTTGGAAAATTTTTACTGTATTACAGTACTTATTTTTTACAAAAAATTTTTTAATCACCAAATAAAACCTTTCATTGTAATCAAAAAAAATCTAAGACTTTTTTTCCATTACACCGAAGCCCAAAAATGATCACGTGACCGTATATTCGAGAAATAAGGTCGGTCAAAATAGTAATGTTTTTTTTTCAAAAATGCTTAAATCACGTTTTGAAATAAGTGAAGATGTTTTTTAGAAGTTTTTAAGACTTTTTTCCAATTACACTAAAAGTCCCAAAACGATCCACGTGACCTTCAAATTAAGAAATAAGGTTTGGTTGGCTCCAAATACAAAAACTAGAACTCCAAAATTACGCCGCAAAAAATCGTTGTGAGATAATAACACCTAATTTTAGAGTTTTGATACATAATGATATTTTTCCAAAAGGTCACGTGATCTTATTTTTCCAAGAATAAGAATTTATTTATGACATAATTTTAAAACCTTTTTTTGATTATTTTCGTCACGTGATTTTATTCAGACTTTCATGTAATGAGAAAAAGTCTGAAATAAACCGTTTGAAGTTGACCCTGGAATTTTTTGACGTAATTGAGTAACTTTTTCAAATTACTGTATATTGGTACTACAATTTTTTTTTTCCAAAAGTAACTCAAATCACTGCGCGGAAGACCCCTTAAAGAATCGTAACGAATTTCTTAAGACTTTAATTGCATTACAGTATGGCCTCCGTTTAAATAAGGATTTCTAGAGTCAAAACTTTGGAAAAACATGAAACATGAAGACGACCTACGCATGAAAGATATATATCTCACAACAAAATATATTTCACAACAAATTTAAGAGACATTTTACTAGAGAATTTTGTAGAAAACGTATAATTATGTTAAGACAGAGCGAAAGAAAATCAGTAGAAGTTTTATGTGAGGTAGTATATAAATTAAGGTTTAATTTCATCTCATTATTGCACTTTTATAGTCAAGTGACAGTAAATTTCACAACTTTTTGTTTTCTTATTCTCATTAAATGCCTTTTAATTCGTTTAAATTTTGTTTTTGTTTTTTTAATTGTATAGCAAATTGGCTGAATATTATGTTAAGCTATTGAAAAATGTATGTTGATAATGAAACTTTGCTCATATGGCTCGATTTATAAGAATGGTCACTAGTTGCCGGAAATCGAGTCTGGGTACAGATTCATGTCTAAAGTCTACGAGTTAAATGCACAAATCTAACATTTTTTCTATATTTTCAAGTAGATTGTAAAATTAATTATAACAAGATAAATTTATGAAGAATGAATGAGGAGAAGACTTTTTAGTACTTTTTGGGACG
This sequence comes from Oikopleura vanhoeffeni, assembly GCA_004367855.1. Lineage (NCBI taxonomy): Eukaryota > Metazoa > Chordata > Appendicularia > Copelata > Oikopleuridae > Oikopleura > Oikopleura vanhoeffeni. The sequence goes on from SCLH01000893.1 coordinate 72,122, forward strand.
CCTAGTAAAAACCATTTTCTAAGCGTTAGTTGAATCTGACCACATTTTTTGCGAAGAATCATATTTTAGAGTATGATCGGAAGTTTCAAAAAAAAAATTCACAGCGAATCTCAAAAATGGAACAAGGTGTAATTTAAAAAAAAATGGCTCTATTTTGAAATTAAAGTTCGGAGGAGATCGATTTTTTGGCTTAAAAACGTGAAACGGCAAAAAATCGTTCTGTTACGACTAAATGATGATTGGTCTGTTCACAATAATATCGGTTTTGACAACCCGATTTCGTCGAAAGTTTTTCCATAAAAATTTGGCAATATTGGCACTTTCGGCTATATATGGAGACAAAAATCAAATTTTTTCGTTCAAAAATGAAACACGTGTAGACGTTTGAAATGACGACATGATCTAAAAAAGTTTTGATCAATAAAACTATTTTTTGATCAATAATTTTTTTTTGATCAATTAATCTTTTTTTTTGATCAATTAATTTGTTTTTTATCAATTACTCCTTTTTTTTGATCAATTAATCTTTTTTTTTAATCAATAAAACTTTTTGAATAATCAATATTTATAAAGTCGACTTAAAGATTCAGATGGTTATCAGACATTTAGGTGTTATAAAAAGCCGGAATGTGTAATGATTTTCAGGATAAATATTAAACAACTCCATAATAAATATTTAACAAAAAATATGAAAATTTAAGTTTTTTGCAATTTTCAATCTCATATAAAGGTTCATTATGGAAAACGTATATCGATTACGGAGGGCTTCTGTTTACCAGGACTTGGTACATATTAGCTTCTTTTTGAATCGAAAATTTTAGATCATTTGGTGAATAATTTTTTGACGAATTAGTTTTTTGACCAATTATCTTTTTTTTGACGAATAAAACTTTTTGATGAATAAATCTTTTTTTGATGAATTAATTTTTTTTTGATGAATTATTTTTTTTTGATGAATTAATTTTTTTGATCAATAAGGATTTTTGATCAATTAATACCACCTCCTTAAAAGTACCCCCGAAATAATTGAAAGGGTCGACTTTCTAATGAAAATATTAGCAACTATGGGTCTATTATGTACTAAAAAGTCACTAGAGAGCAAAAAATGGCCAAATTTTTGAGATTTCACAGNGTTTTTGCTCTCTGACCACCTTTTAGTACATAATTTGATTCATAGTTGCTAATATTTTCATCAGCAAGTCGATTTCGCTGTAATAAAAAAAGTTTTAAAAACTTCCAAAGATGCTCTTCACTTTTTTCAAAATCCTTTATAATTTGGGGAGAATTCTCTCGAATTGTTTATTTTTTTTCGCACGAAAAAAAAACACATACTGTATATGGATTACAGACCCTCAGAGGACAGATCCTGATTATTTGAATAATACAAACAACGCGGGATACTAGCACCTAATCAAAACCTTAGATTGCAAAATTGGCCGATTTCATGGGTCAGATTTGGACAGAATCTACCAATCAAATGTTCAGATTTCGCATTTTATTAATATTTAAGATCTGTCTTCTGATGGTCTGTAATTCATATGGATTATCCGCCCTCAGAGTACAAATCTTAAATATTTGAATGATACAAACAACGCGTTGCAACGCAAGATATTAGCACCCAATCAAAACCCTCGATTGCGGAATAGGCCGATTTCATTGGTCAGATTAAGAAAGGATCAAATGCTCAGATTTCGCATTTTTCAAATATTTAGGATTTGTACTCTGAGGGCGGGTGATCCATATACAGAGATTCGTATAACAGAGGCTCCGAGGATAAAAAATCAAGATTGATTTACTACCAAAAAATAAAAGCAGGAAAGAAGCAATAGTTTTTTGCAGACCGGCAGGATATTTCAATATATGTTTTAAGCAGACTGAAAGGACATAAAGAATTTTCCACATTCAGTTGATAATTGATTAAAATTGCTATCAAATTTTGTTTATAATCGTTTATTATAGTGAAAACTCATTATATGGATCAACGGCCCTCAGAGTATAAATCCTAACTATTTGAATGATACAAACAACGCAAGATATTAGCACCCAATCAAAACCGTGAAAATAGGAATTGGCCGATTTCATTNGTCAGATTAGGAAAGAATCAACCAATCAAATGCTCAGATTTTGCATTTTTCAAATAGTTAGGATTTATACTCTGAGGGCCGTTGATCCATATATCTACGTTTCGATTTATTATCATTCTCAAGATTAAACAGAATATAAGCGAAAGAATTTAATATTGAACCAAACAAGATGCGGAAATTCCTAAAAATACGAATTTCCAGGATTTTAAGCTGAAATACTTTTTGTGCCAATATCGCCGAATGTGCCAATATCGCCGAGTTTGGCGAAATCGCCAAATTTTTTTGAGACTTATATCTCAAATTACTTTGTGTGTAGCATGAATGACGTCACCTTCAGAATTGAATTTCCCAAATCTACTCTAATCAACTTTTATTTGATAAAATATGTAAATTAATATTTGAATAACAAGAAGGCATTAGGTGTTCTTTAA
>SCLH01000893.1:85691-151487 GCA_004367855.1 Oikopleura vanhoeffeni
GAAATCTATGTAACAAATCAGGCCAAATCACTTGTGAAATTTTCTGGTACCTATTTGGTTTCCGTATTTCAACCGATGGAATGGTCAAGCGAATATCGTTTCTGAACTACTGATGAAATTTACAACACTTGCTTGTGACACCGGTTTGTGCCATTTGGCACGCAATTTGATAAAATTTTATTTTTGCAAAAAACCTAAATAAAATTTCGGGTGTAATAGGCGTCATTTCTTTCAAAAGTCAGGACATTTTTTTATATTTAAACGCAATTGAAGGTCAATTTTTATTCCTAAAAAGCTGTTTTTCGCCATTTTTCAGGAAGAAAAACTTTCATTTTGAAGAAATTTTCTCATGTGGATAATAATTCACCCACTAATTAGCGCATTACACCTGAAAATGTCTGAAGTTTATAAATATCGTCTTCGAAAAAATTCTTACATCGGGTTAAGTTGGAAATCGAGTTCCAATGAAAAGTGGTTTTTGATATTTTTACAGATACTTAGTTATGATTTTTTTATGTGACTAAAGAGATAGCTGTTTTACGGCTTCTGGTTTAGTTAATTTATTGCTTTAAGAAAGACTTGATGTGGGCCAGGTGTGAACAGAAGAACTTTAAAGTTGTGTTTACAGATAGATATGTACAGTTAAAAATGTTTATTAAAATTATTTAAATATGAGAAATTAAGATGAGAAATTAAAAATATAAACGTGTGCAAGAATGAACACTTTTATTGAAGATAAAAATTAATAAAAAATTTTCACATTTTTTTCTTTCATAAATCCCTCCGAAAAAATGAACCAATCTGCCACATCGCTGCTACCCCCTTAAAGTGACCTTTAAGATCAAACCTACTTAATTATATTTCGATAGCTAATCAATCGGTGAAAGGCATTGGCGAGAGTGTGCTGATTTTCATTTCACTTAAAAATAATGTCTTGACCAGGGATCGGCATAATTGAATCGTATCGTATCGTATTTTTGGTTCGGATCGTATCGTATCGGTTTTTTGCGGTACGATACGATCCGATCCAGTTTTTGACTCAACCCCTCTAGATACGATACGATCCAGTTTTTATTTTGCCCCCCTTAGATACGATACGATATGATCCAGTTTTTGAATCCCCCCCCCCCTAGATACGATACGATACGATCCAGTTTCACTTTTTCATATGCCGATCCCTGGTCTTGACTGCAGACTTTGTAGCCTTTTTTGAATATCAAATTTATTCTAGGTATAAATTATTTATCATAAAGTTAATTGAAAATATTAATTTCAAGTTAATTCGTTAAGTAATTATAAAAAAATTTTCAATAAGTATTAGTAAAGAATAGCCTCGGAGGCTCAACCAGGCTGAGTCAGCCACCTCAAAGGGAACCCCTGAGATGAATTTACTTTCTGACGTCGGTACAAAGATTATTGGAGAAGTATCTAAATCTTGATTTTTGACAGCTAAGTCACTTATAAACATTGTCATAATCTCGATGTCTGCTTGAGAATAAAAGAAAAAAAAAGATTTAAAACTACGCCTACTACCTTCACCGACGCTTCAAATACTCATATACCATATTATTTATAACCGACGTTTTTATAATGGCAAAAAATACGATTTTTGTAGTAAAAGTTTTTTTTTTGGAAATAATATCTGGAGAAAAATATGTTGCAATAATATTGACTCTGCAATCAGATAAATCAAAGAAAAAGGGATTTTCGAGACCTGGAAAAGAAATATATTATATCGATTTTTTCAACTGAGTAATAACATAGTTTAAAGACAAAACTTCTATTGTGAATCACATTTTGTGATTAAAAACCAAGAGAAATATGATTTTTGCCATTTAACCGCTTAAAATTTTAGAAAATCGACTGACAGATAGATTTGAGAACGACGGGAAAATGACTCAAGCAAAGCCCAGCTCAAATAATGCCAAGTATCAGCTAGAGCCCGACCACACCTTGGCGAAACTAAATCCAAATCAGGGCACTTGGGAAAGAATAGAAGAATTGGTTCAACAAATGAAGGACCCAATGAATGGAGTACCTCTCAGGGCAGTTAAATCGTTTTTATCGCGGATTCCAGATGTTTTTACTGGTGAAGATTTAGTTCAATGGCTTAGAAAATCGTATGGTGTCGATTCTAATGACGAAGCTGTACATTTAGGTATGGGATATTGTGGGTTTTATTTGAAACCCATTTCAAATACAAACAGGTTTTTTTTTATTCCAGTCTGATTGGCTGTAAATGGACAAAAAATGCGCGCATTTAGAAATGAAAAACTGAAAGTTATGATTTTGGTCAAATTATTCCGGGAATAGGATCAACAAATTTCTTTAAAAATTTATTTTGAAATTTGACTTATATGGATTACAGACCCTCAGAGAACAGATCCTGAATATTTGAATGATACAAACAACGCGGGATACTATCACTCAATCAAAAACATGGATTACAGAATAAGCTGAGTTCATTGGTCAGATTTTGAAAGTGATCAACCAATCAAATGTGCAGATTCCGCATTTTTCAAATATTCAGGATCTGTCCTCTGAGGGTCTGTTATCTATATATCATCCGATATTTTTAAATCATTTTTGAATAGCTTTAACTCCCGTAGTGACTTTCTGGTCATGCGTGACCAGATGCTCTTCAATCGCAATTTAGGACCCTTAATCATTTATGAACAAAAATTTTTGGAATCACTCAAAAAAACCTTTCATCGTAATCAGAAAGAAATTCTAAGATTTTTTTTCTATCACACCAAAGCCTAAAAATGATCACGTGACCGTATATTCAGAGAATAAGGTTGGCAAAAATAGTACTGTTTTTTTTTCAAAAATTACTTAAATCAATTTTTGAAAAAAGTGAAGAGGTTCTTAAGAAGTTTTTAAGATTTTCTTCTATTACACCAAAGTCCAAAAACGATTACTTAACCTTCAAATGTAGAAAAAGGTTTTGGTTCGCGTACACAAATAAAACACAAATTTCGCCGAAAATTTTTGAGGCCGAATAAACACTCAATCTAAGAATTTTGAACATAACGGCATTTCCCAAAAACGTCACGTGATCTTATTTTACAAAAAATAAGGATTAATTTATGAAATATTCCAAACCTTATTTTTGAATTATTTCGTCACGTGATTTTATTCGGACTTTGGTGTAATGAGAAAAAAGTCTTAAAAAGTTTGACGTTCATCCTCAAAGTTTTTTTATGTAATTTGAGTACTTTTTCAAAATACCGTATATTATGTACCGTATATCAAATTACCATAAATTTCAAAGTTCATCGTAGCGATTCGTAAGTACGCTCAAAATAATCGGAGGAATCGACTTTCTGATGAAAATATTAGCAATTATGGGTCAATTATGTTACTGAAAGGTCGCCAGAGAGCAACAATCTCATTGTGAAACATCCTCAAAAATTTGACCATTTTCGCTCATTAGTGGACCGTTCAGTACATAATTGACTCAATAGTGGCTTAATAATTTCATTAGAAAGTCGACCTTCCGATTCTTTTGGGGTACTGCACAACCACTACGATGAACTTAAAATTTATTAATAAGGTTCATTTTTAAAAAATCGTATTTATTTGACGTTTCGGTTATTTCCATAATCATAAAGTGAGAGCAAATAAGGAATAAATGTATAAAGGAGCCATTCTTTTGTGTCGAGCAGATTGCTAAATTAGCTGAAATAGTTAACTGCCCGTTTGTTTTAGAGTGAGAATTCGGAACACCTAATAAATATTATATCTCAAAAAAACTCTACAAAAAAGAACTTTGAAAAAAAAAAAGAATCTTTTGGGGGGCCCCCCGCCCTGGGGTTTTTGGTGGGACAGCAGGGGGTGGAAACAAAAAAAGCCCCCCCCCCCCCTTTTAGATTTGGGTTCATGGTTCAAAAAATAAAAAAAAATTTGGGATGGGGGGTTTTTTCGCTTGTCGCGCCCCTTTTTTTTCATTTTTAAGAAAAGCTGATTTTGTAAAAATTTTAATAAAAACACTAATTATTTTTGCACGATTCAACACACCAAATTGGTGCCGGTTTAATACTTCAAATTTGAAAATGTCAAATTAAGCCTGAATTCCTATACAATACTTATGCATTTGTTTGTGAAAATCGTGGAAAAAGGAGAAGTGTTTTTAATTTTTTTTATTCACATTTGATGCCCTTTTATTAAATTAGTTTTACAAATTTGTTTTTATAGGACTATAGAGAATTATTATGAATTATATTATGAACATGAAAAACTATAATGTTGATAATGAATCTTTGGATATCTGCTTGGAATTAAAAACGTCTGGTCACGCATGACTCAGCAAAAAGTCAGTACGGTCCAGAAGTTTTCGACCACTACGGAGTTTAAGTTACTGGAGCCTATTAAAAGGTTATGTCAATCAACATGGGCTATGTGCTTTATAAGAGTTAATTACACCTATAAATCACCGAAAAATATTTTTTTAGTGAATCAAGCCAAATTTTGCAGCTATTTACGAAACACCTCTCTTCCGTGATTATAGATATGAAGTTGCTAACAAGCTTTCCCTGAAATTCATACATGTAATATTGTATATATCACGATTCAAGTCTACTTGTTGCCTTTTTTGGTTCAAATCAAATATAAAGGTCCCAATAAATATTATGGACAACCAAAATTATGTTATACAAAATTGAATATTATGGTTAATATCAATACCATTCCAGATGCCCATTGCTAAAATATTATATTGTAGATTTTAGATATAAAATATTTAGTAGGTTTCAGGGCAGGTTTTACTTTACAAGTTTGATTAAAATTTTATATGTTGACCGAATATTGCTTCTATAAAGGGGGGGGGAGAATTATTTTTAATTATAGTGCATTCGTGGGCACTAGACACTTCGTTTTGTGCTACACTTAGAGTATCTTATTGTTGTGTGTTTTACCAGAATAGTTCTTTCGTTTATCTCTTATCTTATTGGTTCTCGGTTAGGTTACGAAGTGTATGCAAAATTTAAAACTGGGTCAGACTTATGCGTCGATCAATCAACAAATGAATGTTGTGACGAACAAGGATTTGTCCTAAATACAAATTACGATTTGGAAACACTGATTCTATGTTTACACGTCAGGAAGAGAAAATGCATTTTCATTGAGGGAACTAAATCATTTATTACGTTGTAAAATTTTTAAACCATTTTTTGACAAACGTTAGAAAAATCAGAGTCCCAAACCCTTAACCCTTGGAATCACAGAGCCGATATATCGGCTAAGCTTATCTAAAATCTTCTTAAATGGGCCCCGCCCCCCCAAAAATAATGTCACAGAATTTGTTTTTTTCCGAAGAAATTATAAAGCATTTTTCGGTGATTCCCGAAAAAATCACTCAATTTTTTTTTGGATATTTGGTTCAAATATTACCGGAGGTTGATTTTTTGAGAACTTTTTTCGGCCCGAGTTTTACTTACGGAGAAAATTATATTCGAAAACTAGACATCCCAAAATACAAATGTGAGATAAGCCAGTTTTAAGGAAAATGTTTGGTGCATGCAAAAACCTTTAAGATTGAAGTTTAATTCGTATCTTGGGACACGATATTTTTTTTGGAAAAGTGAGAATTTCAAAAATTTTTTGATTTAACGGGGGTGGGTGTCGGTTTTTTTTGAGCTCTTTATAGAAATTTGATTTATGATACATTAATATCGGTTATGACTAAAGTTGACCCAAGGAATCTCTGGTTGCAATTATTTTTTTTCAAAAACAATCTAGAACAACATCTTAGAATTTCAAAATCGAATATTTTTTTGCTTTTACCGCATAAAAACCGGTTTCCACCAATGATATGAACATTTTTTATTGGTAATATGACCCATCAAAAACGATGCATGACATTAAAATTATCCGGAAATGTCTTAATCGAATTTCTAGAAATTTCCAATTATTTTTAACAAAAATGTTAAACCTAATTATCGAAGTGGTTGACGCTGATTGGTTAAAAATTTTGATTAGCTGTAAGCCAACTTTTTGATCAGTGCAATCTCAGCTTCAAATTTGGTGGGTCCTTTTGTTCCGACAGACGAGACTTTTTTTTTTCAAGAACTTTTCATTTCCGATTCACTTTATAGTCATATTTCTAGAAATTTCTGGAAATTTTAATTTCAAACAATTCCTTCTCATCACTTTTACCGCATTATATTTATGTACCTTAGTCGAAAAAATGGTGCATTCAAACATTCGTCTAAAAAAAAGATAGAGTTTGAAGTCGAAAAACTGGCAAAATCGGCGTTTAAGTGAATTCTAGAAGAAAAAAAGTCAAAAACTCGAAAACTTCTTCTCATCACTTTTTTTGTTCTCCATTTTTCGCTACTTTGTGTAATTTGTGAGACGCTTTGTATGTGGGGTCTAAAAGAACGATAGATTTAAAAAAAAACCGTTTAGTGCTCTAGAATCAGACCTCACCACCTGGTGGGTGTGATGGAACAAGGTTGACTTTGAGATGTGGTAATCGTTAGATCGAGGCTAGATTAAAAAGTATCCTCAGATTTTTTAACAACTGCCCTAGGATTGATCTGAGGCCGTGAATTGAGAAGGTACCAGCGACACCCACCCCCTTAAGGGGGTTATATCTGGCAGATTTGAAACATATTCCACCGGTGGATATATTCGAAAACTAACAGCTTATGAGAAAAAACCGAAAATGCTAATTTGGTCAGATCTATCCTTAAATCTTGCGAAAAAGAACAGAAAAATTATTTTTGAAACCATGTACACCAATAGGTACAGTATCGTAACAGAGGTGAACATTTTCCAAACTGCAAAACTATGCTCCTCCCAGACGTTATATCAAATTGAAACTCAAATTTTAACAGATCACGTAAAGGTAGTAATGTCAATCTTTGATCGTCGGGCTTTTTTTTGATTCCGGCGACGGAACAATTCCTAGAACACGCCAGATAACGAACGTTTTTTCACAATTTCAAACTTCAAATCTATCTCCACTCCTAGAATATATTTGGAAAATGGCTCAAATTTTATCAAGTATTCCCTAAGAACAATTGTAAGAGACTCTCGTCGGGCTTTTTTGCAATTTCAGCTGAAAACTCGAAATATGATTTTTTGGTCATTTTCAAAAAAATGTCCGAAAAAGTGCTGCGATCTTTTTCGAAAGTGGGCTCAAAAGAAAGCCAGTAAAAACTGATGAGAAAGTTGGCTTACGTCAAGGCGAAGATTTTGAAGTTTAAGTTGTAAATTCGAGCAAACCTTATTTTTTAACTTCAATCTTTTAACAAATACTTAGAAAAAAATGGAAAAAATGCGAAAATTTTGCAATTTTTTTGATGATTGGGTTCTTTAATACACTTAATTATCACCCCGTATCAAATTAAGAGCATTTTTAAATGCCTCTAAGGCTTTTATTTAATCAGACAGATATCCCTTAAGTATTTCCTGTAAATTATTTATTATAAATAATTAATGTAATCATAAAAAAAGTGTCCACACTGTCACTTGATTACTATAATCAACCTTAAAATAATAATAAAGTGATTAATCACTTTTATAAGAAAAATAGCAGATTTTTCATAGAAATCCTCGTGATTTTTTCCTCATTTTTTTTTACTTTTTTCAAAATAACTTGATTGATGATCATATACGATTAGAGTGGCCGCAGTGTGAAGCATTTCTGGGAAAGACTAAAAAATCGAAAAAATCGAGGAAGCCATTTTTGTAGGAATTTTCACGGAGATTATTTTTTTGAAATTTTCAGAAAAAATTTTCAAAAATTTTGGGCGGTTCTAATTGGCTGAAAAACAAATTTGTCAAAAGTAACTTTTGAGCGGAAATGAAATTTGCAGGTTTAAGTTAGTCAGAAAAAGTACTTTTTGAAATTTTGAAAAAACTCAAAAATCGCATTTAGGGTATTGAAATCGCAAAAATCGTGATTTTTTTTGAACAAAATCCTATTTTTTTCAAAAAAATAGAGAGTTCAAGTCTAGTTTTTGACTATATATTGTTGTTGCCCTAATTTTGTTCTCTATAATGAGCAAAAAAATGTTTCTGTGCCCTGCAAATAAAAGTTAGCTGTAGAAGTCACTCTGGCGGCTTTTTTTAGCGCAACTCGAATCGGAGGAATGTTCTAAAAACCGTACATACGATTATCAAAATTTTAATTGTATCCCAAAGTCCATCGGGTGATACAAAGTCTGTCTAATGTCTCTTACCGATCGACTGACCGGTTTAACCGGTAATCGAACAAAAAACAACCGGTAAATTTCAGTTATCTAAAACTGGACATAGTATACTTACAAAATAATGAATTATCGGGGTGACTTTTTCGAGACAAATCTCGTAAAAAATAAATTTCTTGTTTTTTTTTTAAACATTTTTTTTGTCTGAAATTTTGACATTTTTTAACAAATTTGGAAATTTTTTCAAAAAATTTTTAAATTTTTTAAAAACTTGATAATTTTTCTCAAAATTCGATAATAAATTTAAAATTCGACAATTTTTAGAATTTGACAAGTTTTCTTAAAACTTTTATCGAATTTGAAATGAATTTTTTTAAACTTTTTCAGATTATGGACAAATTTTGAAAAATTATCAAAGTTTTTGAAAAATTTAAAATTTTTCAGAAAATTAAAAATTTGTTAGGAAAATTGTCAAATTTCCTAACAGAAAAAATCTGTAAAAAATTACAACAAAATTTTTTTTTTAACGAAAGTTTAAATTCGAAAGTAAGTTTTCAAATTTAAAAATATTCAAATATTGGTTGTTTAAAAAAATTTAAAATCTTAAATGTTCAAAAAACATTCGTAAAATTAAAAAAACCTTAATTTTGAACAAGGTTTTCAAATTTTAGGATAAATTATCAAATTTTTATAAAATTTGTTAATTTTTTTTCAAAAATTAAAATAAGACGAATAAAATCCTGCGAATAAATCTTCGAAATTTATCGACTTCGGCTATTTTTCTACAAAATTTTATTAAAAACATAAATCCTCTTTAATCGGCCTTCGGCCAATTTGAGCCCATTTTAAAGAAAAAATCCAAAATCAAAATCCCTTTACGGCCTTCGGCCGATTTTGGAGCTCATTTTTAAAAAAATTTGAAAAAAAGAATAAAATCTTCTTTTAAGGCCTTCGCCGATTTTGGGCCATTTTAAAAAAATAATTCAAACCCCACTCAAAATCTTTTTTAACGGCCCTTCGGCCGATTTGAGCTCATTTTTCAAAAAAAATAAAAAAAAGCATAAAATCCTTTTTTATAGGTCTTCGGGGCCGATTTTAAAAGAAAATAATTCAAAAACTCAAAATCCTCTTTATCGACCTCCGCGATTTTGAGCTCATTTTTTTAAAAAATTCAAAGACAAAACATAAAATCCTCTTTCTATCGGCTTGGCCGATTTTTGGGCCGATTTTTTATACAATTTGAAAATAAAACACATAATCATCTTTTTATTCGGCCGTCAGTCGAAATTTTGGGCACATTTTTTTCGAACTACAAGCGGGCTGCGGCGTATAGTTATACGCTTATAGTTAGATGCACGCAAAAACCTACGCATTCTGAAAAATTAAATTTATTCGTTCCTTGCGTGCGCGTAATAGTCACAGGCAAAACGATAGGGCTTTTTTTCAACGTTCCTAAGCAAGATAGGCGTTTTTAACAATTTTCAGACCAAGATTCTCTGTCGGCGCGACAATGTAAAATACACTTTTTTCAAAACATTTCAGATTGACCAATGAAGTGCGTTTTTCAAGGAGTTGAAAAACATTGTTTTCAAGTCTCGCAGACATGTCGGCTAGCTTGAAAATGGGCGAATAGTTATTCAACTAAAATATTTAGTTTATCTTGGTTCTTGAGAGTGATTTACTGTGGCATATTTTTTTTTCATAATTTTTCATCGTTTCCTTGACATTTTTAAACGATTTTCAGGATAAATCTTTTTCGAATTCACGTTTTTTAAAATTAACTTTTTTCATTTTTTTTCAATAAAATTTGAAAATTTAAGAAAATTTTGTAAGGAAAAATTAAAGTCACATAAATTCCTTAATATCTGAAAACATATTAACGCCCATTTTAAACTCTAGATATTGTCCCAATTGAACCAATCAGAGCACATTTTTCCAACAAGTACGCGAATAGGTAGAAAGTACGCGTATAGTTAGAAAATTACGCTTATAGTCAGGGTTTTTGGCGACAAACTTTCTAACTATTACGCCGCACTTCGCTGTTATCTGAAGTAAAGAGCATAAAATTCTTTTTTATCGGCCTTCGGCCCAATGTTGGGCTCATTTTTCAACAAAAGTTAATCAATAGCACAAAATCCTTTTTTATCGGCCTTCGGCCTATTTTCAAACAATTTGATATATAAACAAGAGAAATCCTCTTTTATCGTCCTTCGGCCGATTTTGAGCTCATTTTTTCACAAAATTTGAAATATAAATACAAATCCCTTTTATCGGCTAAGGCCGATTTTGCAAGCAATCAGCACAATGTGAGTAGTTTTTCAATGAGTCATACCTAAACTCTATTATTTATTAAACTATTTAATGGTTACTTATTTGTAATGCTGCCTTTTCCCATTATTTTGGTTGGACAGCATATATAGATGCATAAATCACGTCTAGCGCCACCTGTGGTACGTGACAACCCACATTGGCCAATACCGTTTAACACACAGTTGATAATTGCGCATCTTTTGAGTATACTTGAGTTATCTCAAATCATTGAATTAAATTATTTGAAATGATTGAGAGGTCTTTTTGGAAAAAATGACTAAAAAATTCAATAATTTTTTTGCCGGGGTTTACGGTGTATTGTTGCTGGATAATCAGCAGACATTGTGAACTCACCATAATAAATTAAAACAGAATGAACTCAAAAATTTTCTTGATAAAAAAAACCAATTTTACGTCAAATTTTTCTTAAAATCGTTTTTGAGTCATTTGGGAAAAAATTGTTGTGCAAGTTTTTTTCCCCTTGTCGACTATCTATCGATCCCATGGGTATTTGGGTCCTTCAGGCACTCTAAAATCGGTTCTGACCGACTGCGGCCACTCTAAGATAGCTATTCCACCATTATTTCGACCTATAGAAATAATCGGTGGATTTTCAGAAAATTTTGAGGAAGTTATTTTAAATGAAACAAAATGGAAAAAATTATAAAAAAATTTTTGGTTCGTCACGTGATCAAAATATAGCGATTTTTTCGATTTTGGCCAAAATCGATTGGTGGAATAGCTAATATAATAGATTCTAATCGGATTTAAGTGTGACCGGTAAGGCAGATACTTGTGCGTTGGGACCCGCATAAAAACAAAATTGTGAGAGAACTACGATGGGGCACGTATCACGTGATATGCTACACCTTGGTTTTCCCAACTATATGTTCTAGAACTCAAAATGCAAGAATTCTGAATTTGATTGATGGATGCAAAATATAACTTTCAACTTCCTATTGCAAAAAGTAATTGGAGCTTTCAACTACTCGAGCTTTCCTGTAAACACGTCCAAAGTAGAGCCGATATATGCGGCTCTGGTGCCTTGGCGGAAACTTTTTTTTTCTGTGAATTCCAGGGATTAAGGGGTAGCAGCGAATGTGGGCGATTGGTACATTTTTCAGAGCAATATAATGAAGAAAATGCGGAATTTTTTTTACTTCAATAAAAGTGTTTCATTCTTGCAAACGTTTATATTTTTAATTTCTTCAACATAACAAGTATCTGTTAAAATATTACAGACCACTTTCATGGAAGTCCCTTACCACTAAACCCGATACAGAATTTTTTTTAAAAGGACGATTTTATAAACTTCAGCCAATTTTTGGGGTGTTATGCCTAAAAAGGTGGTGAATCATTCTGCCACATTTAAAAATTTCCTGATATGAAGTTTTTTCCATGAAAAATAGCCAAAAAAAAGGGAATAACAGCTTTTTAGGAATAAAAATTGACCCTTACAAATGCGTTTTAATATTAAAAAATGTCCTAACTATCAAAAAACGACGCCTATAACACCTGAATTTTTTGATATTTTTGGCAATATAATATTTTCATAACATTGCGTGCCAAATGGTACTAACCGGTGTCACCAAACAAGTGTTGTCAATTTTCACCCAGTAGTTTAGAAACGATATTCGCTTTGGACGCAAAAATGCGTAAAAATTTTTTTATGCTTTGAAGTTTTTTGAACTTTTTACAAATTCAAAATTAAAATTCGACCTCAAATCTTTCCAAAATAGATGAAAAATTTATTTTTAATGAGGCCTTAAAACATTAATCTCTGGTTGAGCTAACGATAATAAAAGCACAAAAATAAACCAACGAATTATTTTCGTAATTCCAATTGTTTCCAGTCTGCCGAGTCGCTGCTACCTCCTCCAAAGGTGTTGTGTCCACACAACTTTGTGTGTATTAAATGCTGGGAATTGCAAGGAGAAATTACACATTTTTAAAAGGGCAAGGCATTTTTTTATCAAGCGTTGATATAAAGGAATAAGGAAAACTACAAAAGATCAAACCTTTTCACTTGTCAATTCAACCATAAACCAATTAGTGGCTTTTTTTTTCGGACGAAAACTGACCTTTAACGTGAACAAACACATTTGAAGGAACTTTAAATCGCATGCCATGGCTACTTTTAGCGCAATTGATGAACATGTTATTACCTCAAAGATGACAATTTCTTTAATTCGGTCAAGTAAGAAATTAAATAATGATTGATTTATAAAAAATTAAAAAAGTATTATAAATCAATAAACAATATATTCCGATAGGTTTTTGCGTTTGTAAGTTTTCCCCAAATAACACACCTAAATCTGTTTTTTGAAATAGCTTTTATGAACAAATAATAATCTAAGGTATTTCATAAAAAAAATGGGAAAAATTGGAATTCTAAGAAGGAAGGAAAGTAAGTTTGAAAAGGAACGAATCGCAGAACTGCTTAAATACTGGTTATTGCAAACGCAAAAAACACAACACTTTGATTTAAGCATAAAGACATTTAGGATTGAACTCCGGACCAACAGAGAAGCAGATCCTATTATTTGAATGATACAAAACAACGCGGGATACTAGCACCCAATGAAAACCCTGAATTGCAGAAATAGGAGGGATCAACCAATCAAATGCCTCAATTCCGCATTTTAACAAATATTCAGGATCATGTCCTCTGCGGGTCGGTAATCCTATATAGAATTCCTTACACACTGAAGGTTATCAATTCGATGAGTTTAGGCGTTAAATTTTGACGTTTGGCAGTATTCAAATGCTTTTGAAAAAGTGAAAAGGGCCATTTGAAAACCGATAATGAGTCAGGAATGTTAACAAGGTATCTGTTTAATTATGTTAATTACCCTTATTGACTTGGGATGATTCCAATTACAAAACATAAGCTTTCCTGGATGTTTAAGTTTTCTAGTCATACTGGCATACGTTAAAATAATTGCGATCATTTCATTCAAATTGATTACTTGAGTGCATAAAAGAAAAGTCCGACATTTGAAAAACTCTCCTGGTACAAATATTTGACAATCACTTTAAAAAATTCAAAGTGTAAAAATATAGTAGGAATGATCTGCACAACCTTTGACAGCCTTCACTCCTCAATAATCCAGTAAAAAAATTAGGACAAATATTTTTGGATAAGTAATTAATTTATGGGGTTTTTTGTTTAGAATCAATCGTTTTTTCAAAACTTTTTGTTCAAAAATGGGACAATTTCAAGTTATAGTTCATAAACCCCAATTTTTAAAAAAAAAACGTACGTACATGTATTGTTGAAGTTTCACTGTTTTATATAACACACATAAATCCAAAATGTCCCATTTGTTGTCAAACTTATAAAAGGCTCAATAACCGTTTTAGATAGACGATGAACATACTTGCAAATCGGTGTAGATTCCTGTACTTAGTTTGGCGTAATATTTTTTTTAAACAATAAATGTTCGATTTACGAATGAAATCTAACCCCCCAAAGCACGATCCAAAACGGTCAAATTATCAAAAATCAGCACCAACTAAAGTGTATACAAAAATACTTGTTTACAAACAATTAACACCTTGTAACAATCTATTTACAAGGCTGAAACATACTGGCCCCCTTCTAAGGTGGGAACCCCGAACCCAATCAAACTATGCAATTTATCCTTATCAAGCGATCGTTTTCAACAAAGGTATTTAATCATTTATTAAGTTTTAGGAAAAAGACTGTCTGACGATGAATGCCCGAAATACATTATTTATGCAATTCCAATTAATTTATTTTTATTGTTTTGAAGACATAAAAAAATAAGAAAACTTGGTATTTTAAGCTTTTTCTTTGATCGAAAAATTGGCTTGATCGCCCTAACCGCTTTTCCTCATATCCTTTCTCAACTTAAAGTGCTCTCAGTAAGTAATAGGGTGTCTACACCGTTTATAATTCGGCTTTTGAAACGAAACTTATTAGGGTGATTTCTCAGATTAGCTCGAATACCACACATATTAAATGAAGAATTTATTAGAAACAATTGATCCGGAGAAGGTTTTCAAAGCGAAATATAAACGTTGTTTGACAACCGCTATTTACTACTGAGAGACTCTGGTTGGGAAAAAAGATATATAGACAAATCATGAAATTTAATAAAATTAATCATACCTCTCGCAACATTTTTACCGTATAAATACTATAGAGTCAAATAAAAATCGACAAGAATTTTCTTTGCCCAGTAATCTGATTGGGTCCGTGATAAATCGATATCCATTTGCCGACACAAAAAGTTTCCTGGAAACTTTTTTTGTCGCAACTCGATATCGATCGACGCCTAAAGCTTCAAGCCAATCAAATGCGGATAGTTTTAAATTCGTTGTATTTCGCTTTAGCCAATCAAAAATGGCCAGAAAGTTTTCATAATCGTAGTATTCTCTCTTTTTAATTATTTATATGCCCTAAAACGTATTTATTACTAATAAATTAATTAAATTGCGTATGAAAAAAATTGTTTCAGTAATTTTCAGTCACTCAAGTTCAAATAATCAATAATTGCTATTAATTAAAATCTTTGATTCAGTGAATAAATGATTGATACACGTAATAAACCGAAATAATAAATTCTAAGAATTTTGTGCGATTTTATTGACGCAATAAGATTTTTGACAGATTTTTCGTCGAATATTTATAGAAGCTACATTTTTTATTTTTAAGGTGAAAATTATCTTATTTATAATTTCAAACTTAACAAATTTCATTAATAGCGCTATAATGGTGGGTCCGGGCATCCTGACTCTAGGCCAAGAATGTAAATATCAACTCGGAAAATGTCAAATTTGATAAAAAATAAGGGGTATCCTGTTCTGAGAGAACCAGACTTGATAGCGACAACGGTTTTTTGCAATCCGAATCTTATCAAATTTTGTACTTTTTTACGCGCCATGACGGTTTACCGGTAGTTTGGATCAAAAAAGCCGTAATATCGGGATTTTGCTACCTATTAAAAGTTTTATTATTGGTACTAAAATTTATCCCAGAGTATTTTGAACACCTTACGATGTTCTGAAGTTGAATACTGCACATTAATCGGATGTACCAGCCTGGTCGAAAAATTGACCGGTAGAGGTATACCTTCCGATACCCAGAAGTGAAATTTCATAATTGTCATGTACCAGAAGATGCGCATTATCGTATTATGAACTAGGGGGTCCATAAATGACCGCAAAGGTGGCGCCAGAGGAGATTATAATCAGAGTGAAAACCAAAGTTTTATTTTCGCAATATTTCCCCTGCTTAATTGCCTTCTAGCGCCACTTTGCGGTCACTTATGACCTCTAGTTCATAGTACCTATTTCCACCAAACGAATTATTTGAAAATATCCCTTCCGGTACGAAGCTATACTTTACCGGTTAAGCCAAAATTTCGAGACAAACGCTTTTGCATTATGTGTGTGGCTTCCTCTGGAGCCTGACCACACAAAAATAATGTAAAATGATGAACAAATGCGTATTAAGTTATTTTCAGGGGGTGGGATTACTGTAAATTTCAAAATCACCGTAGAGAGTTGTTTTTCAAGGGTGCAAAAATTTTGGGGATATCAGCTGCTGCTAATTTATTTAAAAAAGCTTCCGTGAAATGGTCAAAAAATTTCCACCTGGGAATGTGGTCACTAAAAAATTCTCTTTTTTTACTCGAAAATAACGATAAGGTGCTAAACACAGTTTTCCAACTATTTTCCAAAAAACCTTAGATTTAGAAAAATTTTTTATTTTCAGCCGGATATTTAACTCCCGCCTTGTAATTTTTCTCTACTTTTCAATCGGTTGAATACTATTCATTACTTTTCTTTCTTCTTTAAAAAAGTAAAATTATTTTAATTATTTTTTTATTACCAAAAATTGTATCAAAATTGGGCAATCTTCCAAAATACGGACCCAAGCTGTTGGTCCGGCAAAAGTCGCGCTTGCACTATTGGCTTAAGGCGAGGCTCAATAAAATTGAATTGAACGAATCATAGCGCGCCTCACTTATTTATTTATTCATCACGTGATCAAATGACCCAAATTCAAAATTGAATTGGGAATATAGCCGCTTCTCAACTAATTAATTCATTGAACACGTTAACCACCTAATTTAAAATCAAAATCACGTGAAAAGCGAGCTTTTAATAAAATAGCAGTGGTGTGGTTTCACTGTAACAATAACTGGAAGAAAATTTTTGTCCGCATTTAAAATCAACGTGATAACCAGGCCTATTAATAGTAACAAGCAGTGGGTGTGGTTTCACTGTAAAATAACTGCGAAGAAATTCTTGTCGATTTTTTATTTGACTCCTATAGTATGTTTTTCGTTTTTAACTGAGATCAGTAAGTGGAAACCAAAATTTTTCAATTTTGCAGCCAAAGTATGTTTTTGTACACCAATTTAAAAAATTTTTACTGTAAAACTGATTTTCAAATTTGTACTTCTTTTGTGTTTTTCCTTAAAGTTGTAAATACAATTCAAAAATAATAAAAATCAGTTAATTAACCATCTCATCATCGACGCCACTTTCATTGATCATCGTCCTGACATCCTAATTTCAGACGCCATCAAAAAAGTTAATCTTCACTCTTAAAATAATTCCCCAATTTAGGCCCCGTTAATAGGAATTAGGTTGATTATGAAATTGACAATGCTCTCCGTTTACAACGAATATTATCTCGGATTGGGAATCGATTAGTATCAACCGCGGAAAGTATTTCCAGGTTGGAAAAAAGAAAGGACAAATCGGAAACGAAACTTCACGAATGTCAAAGAACGTGCTTTTCTTGGAATATTCATAGGTATTTTAATAAAAATATTTGAAATAATTTGTAATGGTATTAAATAGCGTTAGGCTGGTCAATACAATAAACAAAATATAAGGGGTTTTCTGTCGTTAGATCGAGTCCTGACTTACCATACAAATACCGACATATTTTAAGCGAAATCCCACTCGTGTGCATTAGAAATTTGAGTGATGCGGAATTTTTTCGAAGAACTGTGGTTTTGAAAACAGCAGATGCGCCCGTGAATTGAAAGCGAATCGCGCGTACGAGATAATTGTCACACATTTTAACAGCAATCTGACCGATGATTTGACATGAATTGAAAGCTTATACTGTATTAATGACCGCAAAGAAAGGTTTTTTCCCGCATGTGGTTTTCCCCGCATAATGAACATGCGGGAAAAAAAGTAAGCTCAGAGCGGTTTTTTTCTCCCCGCATTTGAATTTTCACAAACTATGATATTTTAAGGAAAAAACTGTCCTGAAATATTTTAAAGGTAACAACAATTTAATATCAATTTGAGAGGTTTATCGATTTGTGGGTGGCTATTCCCTAACCCTATTCCTAACCCTTCCTAACCTAATTCCTAACCTAGTTCCTAACCCTATTCTAAACCCTATTCCTACCCTATTCTAACCCTATTCTAACCTATTCCTAACCCTATTCCTAACCCTATCCTAACCTATTCTAACCCTATTCTAACCCTATTCCTACCTATTTCTATTTGCTTAAATTCCAACCCTATTCCTAACCCTATTCCTACCCTATTTCTAACCCTATTCCTAACCCTATTCTAACACTATTCCTAACCCTATTCCTAACCCTACTTCCTAACCCTATGTCCTACCCCTATTCTAAACCCTATTCCTAACCTCTATTCTAACCTATTCCTACCTATTCTAACTCCTATTCCTACCCTATTCCTAACGCCTATTCTTAACCCTATTCCTAACCGCTATTCCTAACCTATTCCTAACCTATTCTAACCCTATTCCTAACCCTACTTCCTAACCCTATTCCTTATGTAACATTGTACATGTAACATTGTACATGTAACAATTGACATGTAACATGTACATGTTAACATTGTACATGTTAACATTTGTACATGTAACATTGTACAATGTAACAATTGTACATGTAACATTGTACAGTAACATTGTACATGTAACAGTTGTACATGTAACATTGTACATGTAACATTGTCACATGTACATTGGGTACATGTAAACATTGGTACATGTAACATTGTACATGTAACATTGGTACATTGTAAGCATTGTACTGTAACTTGTCATGTAACATTGTACATGTAACATGGTACATGTTAACATTGTACCATGTCACATTGGTACATGTACATTGTACATGTAACTTGTACATGTCATTGTACATGTAACATTGTAGCATGTACATTGTTTACATGTAACATTGTACATGTACATTGTACATGTAACATTGTACATGTAACATTGTACATTGTAACATTGTACATGTAATAAATATTGTGTTTATTTATCACTATTTTCTATCCTCTATATTTTGTGTTTTTTTATCATTAGTAATTTTTCCAAATGAAAATTTTTCTTTTGACCAAACTTCGACACACAAATTTCAAATAATATATAAAACCTGTGGTCAAAAAACTGAGCACTGCACAATTACGTAGTGAAATTAATCAAATTCGTATGAAAGTCCACAAAGTTATTCACGCCTACTAATTCCATGGAAGTTTGTTATTCATGGAAATTTTCCAAAATGTGGAAAGCTTGTTATAAACCCCCCTTATTGAATTGAAATAATTATTTAACGTTTTGTATTAGACCAATGCCCCTGGCCAAGCAAATACATCAGCGAAGCAAGATATGAAAAAACGAGTACGAAATCATCGAGTTGCTAGCAAAGTAAGAAATTCTAAAATTTTATTAAATGGATCGGATTCTTCGAATTGTGCTTTCAAACCATTTATGATCTTAGCTCGGGTACGACCGCAGTTAAAGATGGCCCAGCCGCCCGTGAGGCGCTTGCAAGCCGCCTTATGTTTTAAATCTCAATTATCTATAGTTTTTATTTAAGGACTCATTCAATTTAAGCCGTTTATGATCTAATTGACCAATTATCTCGCTGATGAATAAAAAAAAATATTTTGATTCTAAATGCATCCAATGCTCAGTTCAAAAAAAATCAGCGTTAAATCCAAAAAAAAAAAACTAAAATTTTTTTTGTTGTATTCTATTTGAATGACTGAGCTAAATTTTTACCATTTTCAAATTATAACGACAATGCGAACGTTCAATCAGCAGTGAATAGACATAAAAAGGCTTGTTCAAAATAAGTTCCATCTCATATTTTTCTAAATTTTTCAAAATAATCTATTTCTTCATTTACAGTGTCATCGTGATAGTTTTTCGAACTATACCGTTAATGAAAAAAGTCTTAGAATTTTCGTGGAGTAGCCTTATATATGTTTTAGACAGATTTGAGATATTTTTGCAAAAAAAAAGTACTGTAATTCCAGCACAAAACCCGCAACAAAAAAATTTTTCGTAAAAAAAAGGTTTAGCGTTCACTTGGTCGACGATGATGCCATTATGTAATGGGTCGAAAATAACGTTTAAAGTCGATGAGGCGCTGCAGCGCCTCAGGGCGGCTGAGAGTTAGCTTTGGCAAACTAACGCACAATACATTAACAAATTAGTTAGACTTTTCTAGTTTGGTCTAATACATTATACAGTATAATTTTACTACAATGCCCCAATGTTCTTTAGGGGTAGATAGTAATTCGGCAGAAATGTAATTCGTCGAAAAATCGGAAAATTTCGATTTTTTTAAATATAAAGACAAGTGTTAAAACCCTTGGAGGTCCGGACCATTTCCAAAAGACCTGTAGATTAGAGACCCAGAAATTGGCAGGTTTTGCTTCTAATGATTCACTTTTTTAGGGAAAAACTTTTTTTTGAAACTGCTGCATTTTAAATTTTTGTCCGTGACGGCTCTGAGTAAATTTTTATTTTTTTAAAAGTATTTCGATGAATTGCGTAGGTTAGGTTCTTTTTTTTTTCGAGAAAAACACCTGTATAGATTAAAGACGATTAAATTGGCAGGTCCATTTCTGAGGAATCGCTTTTTAGAAAAATTCAATTTTTATTTTTTCCATTATTAATTTTCTTGTTTCTGAACGTCTCTCATTTTCTACCAAATGAATGTGCGTAAGTTTGAAAGCCAATTTTGTAATGTTCACTTTTCTACAGGGTAAATTAAATCAAAAAATATGAAATTAAAAAATATAAAACTTTAAGTCTATCCTTACATCTCGGACTGAAGAACAATAAAGTTGCTAGCACTTTTACTTTCCGTAATAAGCGCTCAAAGTTGCACCACAGAAGTGGCTTTTGGAGCCTCCAAGGATTAACTTAGAAATCGTCTTGGGCTATCTTTTAACAGTGTGAAATTTCATCGTAAAAACCCAATATTTTCAATGTTTTTTTATGTCGAAGATTATTAAAGTTGAGGCTAAAAAAAACTCACTTTTTAATGAAAATAGTGCTTTTTGGGCAAATTCTAGAATAAACTATAGAGAATATGTTTCTTACCATATTAAAATTTGGCACTGGAAACGATGAGCCGAAAGAATTTTTACAAAAAGTTTTCTTTATATTTTTGAAAACCTAAGAAATTTTTTGATTTTTCGACGAATTACATTTTCTGCGAATGACTATCTACCCGTTTTTAGTTTATCAAAGCTAACGAATTTCAACCAATCACAAGGTTTTTCACCAGTTGGATACGCGTGAATTTCACTATGAGCGGAATAGCTTCGAAAAACTATAAAACCTTATTGGGGCATGTTCTAATAGACTATAGTAAATATTGGGTACATAAAGTAAAATGTACTGAGACCAAAACCAGAAAAAGTCGGTATTTAATCGAGCAAAAGAGATATTCTACCTGTAAAATCCGATGCATAATGCATTATGATTTCGGCACTGAAGTCTAACTTTCTTTCTAGTGAGAAACTCGCTCTCATGGGGTCCCAAGCTGAACGGATCGAATTGAAACAAAAAAAGGACGTCCAAGATTAGAAATTGAAAGACATGCACTTCATAAAGCGTTAATGAACCATGTCATAGATTTTTCACAAGCAATTGAAACCATTAATAAGGTATTCTTGGAATTGGGGACGTTGCAAAACGTAGACTTTAATCAACTTGGATCCAAAAGTCACATATGTTTGTTTCTCACGCTTGAATTTCATCATAAAAATCTTTGACATTTAATTTCAGTTCGTATTTTTTAAGAGGCTTGTGGGTGTAAATGGAAGCACTTCAAAAAAGTAAATCTTTTTTATTACAATGACAGATTTTTCGAAATAAATAGAATACATTTGGTCCGCCTTCTTCTCACGGGTTGATTGAACACAAACGATAGTTATATTCTTGAAACCCGTCAAATGAAATTCCGGTGCTTTTTTATAAAATTGTGGTTTGTCCTCTATTCTATCTGTTTTTATTTGTATTTTCCCGGTTTAATGATCCTTTTGACAGATTAGAATAGTAGGCCTTTAATTAATTGCAATNTTCTCGTCATTTTTATTTATAAATTTTTATACAAAAGCAGACCTTATATGCAGTATTTTTGAGTCCCATACTGACAATTAAACAAATAAACCCTTTTACGCAGCAAAAAAACGATCGGAAATATCATCTTGCCAGGTGATGATCGGTAGAGATAATCAAAGAAACATTTTGTACGTAAAAAGTAGATCGCGTACTGTGCAAAAATAAATTATGCATTTTAAGGGGTGAGAGTCTTTTTCAGAAAAAACAGGCATTTCAAGTGGTTAAAGGGGATTATGTGCATTTCAAGGGGGCGCATTTCAAAGGGTTAGGGACTGTATACAGGTTATGTGAAAATTTCGATTGATTTAAAAATTAAACCTAGGTAGCTTTTCCGTTTCGAATAAGTCACCTCGTAAAGGTTACATATCTAGGAGTTTATTAATAAGTCATTTTAAAAAATGTATTTATTTGACGTTCGGTTATTCCATAATCATAAAGTGAGAGAAATAAGAAATACATTTATAAGGAGAATTTTTTGTGTCGAGCAGATTGCTAAATTAGCGAAACTATTTAGCGCATTTTTCTTATAAATTATAAATAGTATTAAACTAGAGATTCTGACGATCAAAATGTTTGCAATAACGACATTTCCCCAAAACGGTTTTTTGTAATTTTTTTCCATATTAAATCGACGCCTACGCAAAAATATAATTTTATTAATTAAAAATGGCATTTTCGGTCAAAAATATTGAGATTTCGAATTTGGTGAGACGTAATAAAATGATCGCCACCCTTCAATTAATCCAAATATAACTTCGTATCAACCAACCGAGGAAGCCGAAGACGACCGATAACAGCCTAGGCTAGTCCAAATAGCATCTTAAAAGCCCTTTTTTTACTTATTGATATTTTATTGAATTTTTAATTTTTGTGCCTTTACAGAAAATAATTAATTGTGCACAGATAAAGTTACATTAAAATAGATTAGAGGTAAATAGCAAAGAAAAGAAATAAATATAAAAAAATGAAACCACATTTCAAATCAGCATCAATTTGCAATCAAAATATCTTACTAATTTTTTATTTTTAATTTGTAATTGCAAAAAGATAGACATAAAAAAATATAGGCACAGTTTGATACAGTCCATTTGCAAGATCTAAGCATGAAATTGTATAACTCATCATGGCAAAATAAGAAATTTCCTGCAATATCCACATCAATCAAAAATCCCTGCCCAAATTGAAAATCGAAAAAATTAAATTAAGGGGGAATTTATTAATAGAGCAGAGGAGTAAAGAATGGCTTTTTTTGTTCATTCTAGTTTTTTAAAACCATTCTCCGAACAGTTTTTGAGTGCAAGAAACCTGATTTATATATTAAAAAGCATCAAGGGGTTTTTAAGAAAAGGTAAATACAAACCCTGACATTACTCTAATTTGAATTTTTTGTTTTAAAACCGCGAATTGTGCTCATTATTTTTACCTTATTTACATAGTCCTTCAATATTTAAAATTTTTTTTATATATACCTTTTTATATCAACTATACCCTTATGCTGCATAAGGGTTTTAGTTGAGTATAAAAAGTTAATATATAAAAAAAAATTATTAATATTGAGACTATGGTAAATAAGTAAAATATAATTTTAAAAAAAAAAATCCAAATAGAAGTAATTTCCAGTTTGTATTTTACTCTCCCTTAAAAACCCCTGGATGCCCTTTTTAATATATAATAATTTTCGATTCAGGTTTGAATAATAGAAAAAAAAAGTTTTACTTAATACATTAAAAGTGAAAAAAATTTTGGTTTGAGTATAGTTTGTATTTGTCTTCTTCCTACATGAAAGCTGAAAAATCAAAGGTTGCAATAATTATGCACCTTGAATTTTCAGCTTCATGTAGGAAAAAAACAAAACAAAACCTTACTCAAACCAATTTTTTCACTTTAATGTTTAATAAAACTTTTTTTTCTATTATCAAACTGAATCGAAATTATTATCGGGAATATGTCAATTATTTCAAAGATTTTCTCAAACCCCAAATTTGAAATAAAAACAAATCTGATATCCCTTTATTGCCCTCTGGTCTTTATTTGGGCCCTCAAAAAGCGGGGGGCGAGAAAACAACGCGGCTTTCAAAAACGACTCAGCCGACTAGGTTTTTAGATAGCTCA
Source organism: Oikopleura vanhoeffeni (assembly GCA_004367855.1). NCBI lineage: Eukaryota > Metazoa > Chordata > Appendicularia > Copelata > Oikopleuridae > Oikopleura > Oikopleura vanhoeffeni. Next base: position 109,668 of record SCLH01000893.1, read on the forward strand.
AACTGAGAACAAATGTCTAGTGAATAATACAATATAAAAATTGGTTCAAATCAGACCATTGTTTCTATCTTTTAACGAAAACTAATATAAAAAAATAAATAATTAAAAAATTACAGTAATCTCAGAAAACAATAAGAAACATTGGTCCGATTCAAACCAATTTTTAATGTTTATATTCATTAGATAATTGTGCTCAGTTTGAGCTATCTACGAACTAAATCGGATAACTCGTTTTCAAACGTCGCGTCGTTTTCTACCCCCCCCCGTTTTTTGAGGGCCCAAATAAAGGCCAGAGGGCAATAAAGGGATATGTTTAAAAATGCTCGTAACAACGGGAAATTACAGTAAAAGACAATCATTATTTACCAAAAAATGGGTCATCAATTCAGATAACATACGAAAACTCACGTTTTTTAACATAACGTAAACTTTATTTCAAATTTTTTGTTTTAAATTTAGAACATTGATTGGCGATACAGCGGATGAGCTTACTCTCTGTGACATTTGTTGTGAACCTTCCACCAAACGATGCGGAAAATGCACTGGTAGAGAATATGTAATTTATTGCTCAAAACAATGTCAAAAACTGGACTGGCGAAACCATCAGAAAATTTGTAGATAAATACTTCGTATTGCACACTGTTTAGATAACGAAACTGAAAATCTTCCCTTCTTCGAATTTTATACGGTACCTAACCAGTTAACCCGTGTGCTCAGCATTTCAAAACAACCCTGGACACACTAATTTCCAAAAATCATATTTAATTATACATGGCATAAAGTTACGTTTAGACTCATTATAAAGCCCAAACAATTTATGTGAGATTTATTTAGCCTCATATTTAAAAATTTATATTTTTTTCTGACGTATGTGGAAATATGTGATTTTACTCTGAACCCATTTTCAGAAATAATTTTTGATTGGACCATCAAATATTTTCATCACTTACAGAGACAAATGATATTAAAATTCTCTATTCAAAAAGTCTTTAAAATTGCCAAAAAAATATTTTTCAAGTTCAAAACTCATTTTATTTTCCGTGTTTTTTTGATTCCGAGTTAAGGGGGTTGTCCATGCTGATTTTGCTTGCAGTTTTTTTTTAAATAAAGCGAAAAGAATACCGATTCCGAGTGAACTGAGTCTTGTGAATCGATTGCAACTAATTAAAATGCGCTATGATGACGTCATAGTCTATTTATAGAATCTATATCCGAAATTCGAATGTTGAAAAATACAAAAAAAATTGTCGTCATGATAATATTTTTCGAGTAGTTCAACTATAACGAATTAAAAAATCACCATAGACNTTTCAAATTGAATAAAACAGAATATTTATGAAATGTATGAAATGTTGTCATACTTTACCAGAAGGTCGTTGAAAAAATTATTCTGTGTTGGTTTTTATACGTAAAATAAGTTAATTAGATATAATTTCTGTATTGATGAAGCATGTTGCAAGAGTCATGTGTTCGAGGCGTGGTGTCCTCTCGCCTCATTTCTCGACCTCGCTTTTTTTTGAGAAATCATTATTGTTAAAAGGATTCTAGAAAATGTTTATACTATTTTCTTTCACTCATGTATTCTTTACACCCACAACCCCCTTAAGGGGTGATGGATACTCGTTTGTAGATCTATCCTTCGTCTAACGATTACACATCTCAAAGTCAACATTGTTACATCACACCACAAGGTGGTAAGTCTATTCTAGAACACTAAACGTTTTTTTAAATCTATCTTCTTTTAGACTCCACATACAAATTATTAGTGGGCCATTATTAGTGGGCGAACGCTTGCTTCTTTAATTGACTAGCAAAAGTGACCTCCCAATTCGCCAACAATTACAAACTGTTTTTGAAAATTAAACAATAACTCCAAAAATGGTACCTTTCTGAATCCTCAATTTTCGAAAAAAAATGACTGGAACTACCATATAAAAATTGTTGGAATTTTAAATAATTTATTAAATAAATATGAAATTAATACCACGACAAAATTTATTGAAAGCAAAAATTTACAATTGAGGGAGTGGGCGTCGATAATTGGGCTCTTTTTCCACATTTTCAAGTAAATTTTCTGAGAAACTTGGCTTCAGAAATAATCATTTTTTTACCAAATACGTAATAAAGCTCTAACACTTGGCAGAAAATTCGCTACAAAATACTAGTGTAAGTAAGTGTATCAAAAAAATTATGCGTGAAGCTAAGATATCGACGCCCACTCCCTTAAGGGGATTGTGGGTGCTTCCAGCAATTTGCTGGGGAAAATAAGCCTTTTTTAAAACTCAAATATATTTTGTGAGAATTGACTGAACGTTTATTTTTCCAATTGTATATTGTAGTCCGTAACCTTGAGAAGTCAAAAATTGATTCATTTTTAGAAAATACCATCACATCAACCTTTGAATGCATAAAACCTAATAGCTGGTATTTCTTTTCATTGAAGTATACCGTCATATCCACGTATCCAAAAATCACATAATGCCGATATTATTGGTCAGAAAAAAATTCTCTACAATTGCAATCAAGCATATTTTATAAATTCATGTTAATTCGCCGGAAATTATTTTAAAATATTCCTTGCTATAGTTAATATAAGCAAAATGTAGATTATTTTACAAAAAAAAGTATACCTCACGAACGGCACATGCGCTTTCTTTTCTCTTTTTTATAAATCCTTCTTTATTATCATATTAAACTTTTGAACCAAAGAAATTTTAATAATTTTTTTTATATTTCTCGCAATCACTATTTCATACTGATTTAATGCGCGCCATTATTACAACACTGAGAAGGCTAACAAAATGATTAACAATCACTCTGAAAGGGCAAAAAAATCTGAACAACTTACTTATTAAAAAATACTTTCAATCTAGACTCCCCATTGGTGTCGTTGCGGAGGTTGAAATTTTGTTTTGTATTCTGCGAAATGATACGCCATCATCTAGTGTATTTGTCCGTTTCCGAGGCCCGAAGTTTTAAAGTAGCCAAAGTCCGAGAGATGGATACTTTTTGGAATTGACTTCTAGAAATATCGGTCAGCAAAATTGTCGCGAATGTTTATTGTTGGTCTGAGCGGTCTCCCGTGAAAATCTGAGGCAACTGAAGGGGGGTTATTTGTTTTTGGGATACATCCCGTGTCAGTTATTCGGGCTCGCATTTCAAGTTAGCCGAAGCGAATGTCAATGTTCCTACGAAAAAAAATACCCCACTGAAATAATTGGTGTTGTTTCTTGTAATTGGCACAAACGATTCCCCGATGGTGCTGGAATGGTCAGCCATCGCGAATTGAAAATAAGCAGGACATTCGGTGCAGAGCCGCCCCCTCCGCGACCCCCCGCGAGAGATACTACTGGCTATCCCACCAATCCCTGTTAAGGGAGCTACTGGTCGCATTGTTACCATGGCCAAAAACAGGGTCTTCAAGCGCGCTCGCCTCAAATGAAGTACTAGGAAACCAGCACGAACAGACTGGCTAGGGCAGTTTAGCCGGGACTATATGAACATGAAATCTTCGCACCAAAACTTAGAATTCAAAATATAATGACTTACCCAGACATCGGCCCCTTCGCCGCGATTGTCGGCTCCATATTTTGCAACAAAATAAATTCAAATATCTTTGCCCCTTTCTATCGGCTCCAGCCGATTTGAGGGCGCCCATTTCTCAAAAAAAAATTCCAAATATACCAAATATCGAACCCTATGAAGGCCTCCGCGCCCGATTTGCGGGCTCATTATGCCAGACACCAAAATCTAAACATTCTAATCGTCTGCCTTCTCTTATCGGCTTCATTGCCCGGCCGATTGGGAGCCTCATTTTCGAAAACAAAATAAAAATTTAAAATACTAACTATTGCTCCGCCTATAGTTCCTCGGTCCGATTTGCGGGCTCATTTTTCGCACCACGTAAAATTAAATCTTTCCGGAAACTATAATATTCATCCTTTATACCCGGCCCTCGATAAAATTTTATTCTATTTTTGTAAATTGGCTGACAACGCCGCGCACAAAAACACTTTTCTTTTTCGAAAGGTCGCTTTTGTAAACGCAATTTCCGAAAAGTACTTCGAAAAAATTCACTGGTTTTTAACCCTTCAAAAAAAAACTTGTCTAACTCTCCGCGCCACTGACCCGCCGGTGTCTCAACATTCAAAATCGTAAGATCAAGTACACGTGCAAACAACCTAGCGGTGGGAAAAAAATTAGCGCTTCGCAGGGACCCTTCAGGAAGTGAGTTTGAATAAAAACTTCGGCAATTTTGCGGGCATCCGCCTTGTAATTTCGCTTCGATACATCCCGAGAACCAACCACGATAAATCGACAATCATCAAAGTGAGTTTTGTTTATGTTTGGGTCTGCTCTGGCCGCCTTTAAAAATTTCGAAATTCAACAAACGTTCTGCTCTGCTCCTGTTCTTACCCCTGCATTCTTTCAAACAGGCTTTGTTCTCTCGCGTGTACGTCTGAATTTTTAAAACTCAGAGTTCTGCTCTGCTCTAAAATAAAAGTCAGAAGCAGAGGGATAGAGCAAGCAGAAGCAAACTCTCGCCGATCCCTGCCGTGGTACAGGGTACTTAGTGTTCAGTGCCTACCATCGCCACTTTTAAATCTTATCAGCTTGGTTTCCAAACTCGAATGGCTGTCCCTATACGTAAGCACCTGGTATTCGCCTGCTCCTCTCAATTCAATCTGAAAAAGCGCCGCCAAATTTCTTTCAAACCCTCTTAAACTTAAAAGTTTTAACAACAATTATATCTTATTATAACAATATAATGATGTGTAATCGTACTTAAATATTCTTTATTATACTTCATTTTAGTGCTGCAATTTTTCAATATTCAGTGAGGTTTTGTTTTGTAATTTCAAATTTATATGTTATACAGACTACTTTAGGGAATCTTCTATCAGCCATATCAAAGTATTTCAAGCATGATATTATACCCAACTATTGTCTTGTCGTAGACGAAAGATCACAGAAACTCTATTATTTACCAGCCTAGATTTTATTGACGGAAATCCAGTGCACACCATTTCCATGTCTTAATCGCGTTAATAATGTAACAAAAACTCTAGATTACTATTCTTGTTCGCTCTTTCCTAGAATTTTCGGGAAAATCCAATAAATATTGTCGAGTAAATGTGGAGCTTAACGCCCACGCACGACGGATGTTTACATGGGCATCACGGTAAATTGGACTTTTTCAAAAACTAAGCGTCCTTGAATAACAAGAAAAGACACAGGTTAGATGTTGCAATAACAAAGTTCGAGTCTATTTAGGTCCTACTATTTTATTCCTGAAGTTCAAAACTGTTTCTACGGAGCTGTTGTACTTTTTGTAGTCCTTGAAAACGTCAAAATGCAGTTCTTTAAAACAGGCTTGATGATGCGAAGGCGAAAACGTTGCCCAGTAAATAAATTATTAAAGAAGTTAAGCTGAAGTACTTGTTTGTATAAGCAGCGAGGTTCCTCGGCGTTTCGTAAGAGTTTCGTTAAGCTGATTGACGTACGGGGGAAAACGAGCTATGTTACACCGGACTTGATCATTTTGACGACTCGATCAAAGCACAACAAATCGTCCTCTCTGAATTTTTTTTTCTGGTGAAGGGCTGCCAAGAAATTATTTATCAACCTAGCGCAAAAACACCGACTTGAAACAACCGCGAAATTTCAGAATTTGGCCGCAAGTTCGTCTTGAGCTAACTAAACATCCGACCACAACCGATGTTTTTAGTTATACACCAATTATTTCTGAACACTAGTATCGAGCATCTTAATTTAGTCCCGACTCTCAAACAAACAAATTTTGCAAAACTCTAGAAATCCGGATATTATTTCTATAGGTCTCTTAACCGCTATGAAGTGGCTCGTTTGAGATGAACTGATGAAAGATTACATGTTTTTCGTTCTAACCCCAAGTTTAAAACTAACATTCCGGGCATTTCATTTTAATTTAAGCTCCAGATTTTGGGCTCATAGACGCTGCATTTTTTTCTAGACGGCCTACCAAAGTTCGAAAATATGAAACAATTTGGAAATGTTTCAAATTTTGTTTTCTTTAATATCATTTTTATGAACAGCTTAAATTCGGGTACAGGTTTATCACCACCAAGGAATCCAAACTGTTTATATAAATCTGGCTACGAACTTCATCTTCATGCTTAAAACTGTATTAAAGGGAAAGCTTACTGCAAAATAAAACAACGGGAACATGCGATATTTCACAACAAAGAAAACGGACATGGCTGTTAGTTTATTTATATTCCTGGAAAACCGCCCTTCCCGAAATTTTCAAACATAATGAGATCAAAGCCCAGTAACTAAGCGACTACTTTAATTACAAACGTCCAGCAGGTCTGCCGAATGCCAAACTAAAATAGTCGACGATCCCTTGACCTTATGATGATCACCTGAGTCTTCTACCGGCACTGAAGAAAGTTCCTGCATTATGGTTTTATTAACTAAATATACAATATGATATTATGCTTACGTAAGGTAAAAAAAGCGCTAACAACAATATTGCGTTGTCAAGTCAATAAACATCTTTATTATCCGAATCACGCATCCTGGAAACAATAACGCATTAAACAAGCGCTAACACTTCCAATTAACATTTGCTTTTCCGCGCGATTCTATTTTCTTTGTTCTCATCACGCCTGCGAAAATCTTGGGCCGCATCGAACAATATGTTCCGACCAGATAGAGCATTTGAAAAGTAACCAATTTATTGAAAAACTCGAATTTGTCCAACAGTTACTAATATAACGCCAATTATTTTTAAATTTAAGCGATATCTAAACATGTTCTGACACTGACAGCATCGAGTCAAAAAAGCTCCGCAAGGGAAGCCGTCCGTAACTGCGAGGTACTACGACATGCTGTTTGCCCCATATTTGCGTAGGTTAAACCACCCTCAAGAACGCACGCTTGAAATGTTTGTGTTGCAAAACTGTTACATAACATCCACACCACGCATAAAATTACAATGCCCGCCCTCGTACAAAAAGTCTGGATGCGGACTCCGAGGGGATCGAGCGATCGCGGATCGCGGCTGTTGGAAAAAAATGGATCGGATTCGGGATCCGGGACTCGGCTCGCCTGTCTCTGAAAAGATTGGATCGGAGATCGGGAATCCGAATCGGTCGCCTTTTGAAAAGATGGGATCGGATCACGGGGATACGGACTCGGTCCCCGCCCGCTGTTTGTCTGAAAAAATTGGATCGGATCGGGATCGGACGGAAGCCGTTATCCGCATTCCCCGATCCGAACTCCACCGATACCGGGATTCCGATCCAATTGGTGCCGACCCCTGATGAGGGACAACGTGTAGGGGTGGGAGAAAGCAGACCGTTTTAAAGGCGCACTCTACCAAATTACAAATCGAAAAAAAAAATATTTTCCTGACTAAGGTCGACACCAGAGGCAATTTAATGGTCTTAACCATAAATCCGTATCTGCTCTAGAATTTGGGGCCAGAATTTTCAACAGTCAACCCATTTTTAGCTGTGTTGCTAACAGTGAAAAATAAATTAAAACATGTTCTTTCATTTAGTAAATCAACTACGAGAAATTTGATGGTCAAAACGAAAAGTTTTATCTGCTCTAGAAATTTTCGAAAAAAATTTTAGGAGGTAAATTTCGAACTTTTTAGATTCTAGCATTCTACTTTTACCGAAATTCCATGTTGCGGATTCAGAAATCGAAAATAAAATTGATTTATTCTTAGTGTTTGACAAACCCGTTACTCGCCTATTTATGCTGTGGCAAAGCCTAAGATTTGAACCAGGCACACTATAATCTCCCGAGAATCTCGTCTCAACAGACAACAAACNCGAGTTTTTGACTGCTGGGCAAAAATTAACAGTCTCAAAAATCGTTTTCGTATTATGATTTTCGAGTTTGTTTCGAATCAAAAAATGATTTTATTTATCTAATTTATACAACAAGTGTTCTCGGAACAATAATTTTTTTCTCTTTTTACGTTTAAACATTCCAAACAAAAGTTATAGACCGTTGTAAAGCAGTGAGAAATACCCAGCAATTACAACAATCAGCATGGACAACCCCCTTAACCAAATCGCCATAATTCGCGAACCAAAAAAGTAAGAAAAAAATTCTAAAACCAAAAGATAAAGAATTATGAAAACCCTAAGCATTTCAAATTTTTTCGTGTGTATTTTAGTACACAAATGAGTGCGCTGAATGACCAACTGTGTTAATCGGCACAGTTTAAGTACATGGATTAAAACGTTGATCAGCCCCTTCGAAATGTAGTTCAGAAACCCGCTCTGAGCAAAGTTATCACTGATTTTTTATTTATGGGTCACCAAGAAATACAATATTCACTTTGTTGAAAAACATTTCAGTTTTTGCTTAATGCTCTACTCCAGAAAATTTTCACGAATTTATCAAATTCATTGAAAATTATTTTGCACCCGCACCTAATAAATTTTACTTAAAATTTTTACGATTTTTGGTCAGCTAAAAAAAGTTTTTTTCTCTAGCCCTTTTATTTTGTAAACAAAATAAGTTTTAGCGCAATTTGAAGATCTGAAGGTCCTGAACTAAATGAATTTGTCTAAACTTCTGATTCAGAAAATTTGATTTGTACTGCAATAGCTGTAAGTTGTAGCCATTTAATTTTAACCCTCGTAGAGAAATTGTGACTGATTTAAAAAACATCAATTGAAAAAAATAAATTTTTATTGTAAACAAAAGTAAAAACGTAAAAATCTGAACTTAATTGAGTTTTTAATTATCAAAAAATTTAACTGTATCAATTAAATTATTGAATTTAAAATTCTGATTTTCTTAATAAATTATCTTCTGAAAAAATTTTAAAGTTTTTAATAATAGCAAAATACACTTCAAATTTGTAAGTTCCAACTGAAGCAGCGCATTTCTGCAATCGTGGTTTCCTAACCCTAAACATTCGAACTAAAATATCAAACTGTAGAGTATCTCACTGCGAATTGGAGTATACTGTATACACTTTTGGTCGACTTTTTTTCTCCTATCTTTTGCTTTGAAAATGCGTAGACGCAAAAAGTCTTTCAATTTGAATAAAAAACGTGTGTAATAAACAGTCGTATGTCCGAAAAGTACAAATTTTGAACCGGCTTCAATGCAAAAAATATAATCGAAAAATAATACATTTCATAAAATTGTATTATAGTTGTTTGGCTGATTTCATCCTCTTCATGAAGATGTAGTTTAACTTTACATGTTACAAATACAGTAGAGTGCGTTTAAACGGACAGTTTGGTAAAAACAAATTGAGTCGAAAAGTCCGTCTAGCATGGGTATAAATGGGAAATTTGGTGATTAAAATTGCTCGTTTGAAGGTGACGAACAGTTTAAATCGCCAAAATGTTTATTTGAACCCACGCTAAAGGAATTTTTGATCCAAACCCGTCCTACCAAACTGTCCGTTAAAACGCACTCTACTGTACTGCCTTGATATTTCTCAACAGGATATGTTCTGTGGAATCTTGATATAAATTTAGATGAAACTTCGGAATGGCAGTAAAATGCCAACGAATCGATATTTTATACTCACTGTAAAATATTTTTTTCCCAAAAATATGATATCGACGTGCAAATTTGGAACAAAAAACAATTCAATAGAGATTTTGGTGAATTTTGGGTTGAATAAGGATAAACACACCCCTTTAGGTAAGATGTCTTTGAGAAAAAAAATGAAAATATCCTCTGTTAAAGACGAAAAATTTCTTGTGCACATGATTTTTTTTCAAAAAATAACGTGTCACTAATGTACTAGTTTGGTGATAATGGTTGGCAATAAAATTTTTTACATTATATGCAATTTCACGGTATGGATAAAAAATTACATCTAGTATTGTTATTAGACAGCGTCGAAATAACACTCTTCAAGTATCTTAAGATAGATTTCACCTTAGATTTAATGATTCATGCTTTTTGCTGACATATTCAAATTTTGAATTAATGAGATAGGATATGATAATTAAATATTTCCCGTTAGATCATCAAGCACCGTTTCAAAGTCGAAAAGTTCAGATCTTTATTCATCCAGTATATCAGTGTACGATTAAAAACTCACAGAGCGACATTTCAGCCCTTTATGAAATGTAAAGCCTTACGATTCTGATGAATGCACCGTGCGACACTGTTAACCAAAACAACTACAAAAAGTGCTCGCGCAGAAATTTCAAATTTGGGTTTCAATCCCCTATTCACACTTTGTTAATATCCCGGCCTACTACTACAAACACACTAGTTCGTAATCAGGGCCGGGATATTAAAACAATGGAATGGAGATATTCTTAACAGATTTATCCTATTTTGACTTGGATTTGACCTGCACATCATTTTTGAGTCACATTTATTGTATTTGATAAAATATTAACAGTCCAAAAAAATTGAATATGCGGATTGTCTGTCCTGTAGTTTCCACCAAAAATTAGGATTTTTCGTAATAAATTTGCGAGATTTGTTTAGAAAGGTTTTGGCTTTCAAGCGCTACAAAAAAAATATCGGCAAATTTATTACGAAAAATCCTAATTTTTTTGTAAAAACGACCGGATAGACAATCCGCAAATTTAATTTATTTTGATTTTATTTGAAAATTTTATCAAATACAATAAATATGACTCAAAAATGATGTGCAGGTCAAAATCCAGTCAAAAATCAGGATGAATCCGTTAAAGAGATATATCTTCTGTTAACACTAATGTAAATCTAGGCAGCTCAATAGGTAATTATAGTCTATAATTGCTAATTGAGCTGCTTTGATTCATATTTCTTAATCACACTTTTGTAAATATCCCGGCCCTACTACTTAAAAACACACTACATTTGCTAATCAGGGCCGGGATATTTACAAAAGTGTGATATAGGGATATTAGTGTGAACAGGGGATCTGGCAAATTACCAGAATATAACACTGTCTGTTCCCTTATCCGAACGATGTCCCTTATCCGTTCGATTTTTGGTCGAGATAAAAACACTTACAAACCTTAAAGCATGTATGAAAACATGTTCCGTTATCCGAACGATTTTGGCCGAGCTGAGGTGTTTGACTAAGGGTACAGTCGGTGTACAAATCGTTTTTTGATTAGGAAGCAAAATTTCGACTTAAAAAACGTATTTTGAGCCCATTTAAACCCCTAGTAAAATTTTGTGATTATTTCGCCTTATTTGTTCATAAATATTACTACAGTTATCCGAACATTGAGAAATTTTTTTCTTATACGAGATATTCTGAAACAATCAAAAAGTGCTTTCGGACTAGGATCGAAAGACCACCAGTTTCGTTCAATGAAGTACAAAATCATGTCAATAAAATTTGTTTCTTGTGCCTAGTCTTATATAAGTAATCTATACCAGCCCCAATCCATCCCAGCCCTAATCTACCCCAGCAACGGTTTTTTATTTGAAGCAACGATCCTTTCAAACTTTCGTCGTTGCTTCTAATGCGTTCTCAACTGGGAATCCCACTTGTATTTGTGAATCATATCCCTTATTCACACTTTTGTAAATATCCCGGCCCTGATTAGGAAACGTAGTGTGTTTTTAAGAAGTAGGGCCGGGATATTCACAAAAGTGTGAATAGGGGATATAATATGATATAATTTATATCCCATTTTCTTCAAAATAGGAAAAACGATTTAAACCAGTGTTACAAACCAAAAAATGTGTGAAAATTTAACAATATTCCTGATGTGTATGGACACGTAAATGATTGCATCGGTGTTTACACAAATAAATTAATCAGGAAATCTTGTTTTATTGACGTACCTGATTGTAAGGTTAAAATAAATTCATGTCAGGTCTTCAAGGTCATTTAATGATGAGCCTTTACCCCCAAATACTGTCATATACTATAGTATTTGATTCATATTTTTTTTGACGATTATTTTTAGTTTTTTCAGCTATTTTAGAATTTTTAAAGCTAGTTAAGGGGGTGGTCAACTCTATTCGAGCTGAATCTATGAAATCTATATGAAATGTATTTGGGACAGTTTTTAAGGAAATTCAGATTTTTAAAATGATTAATATTCATTTTTGTGAAAATTTTCAAAAATGTTTGCGGCTCTGGAAGAAAATTAAATCAATTATCTCAAAAAACGCAGCCCAAGGATACTTTCGCCTATCGTCATTAGTTTTAATAAGATGCATGTTTTATCCTAATTGCATGACCGGTCCAGGAATCGACTATTTTTCCCGAGAAGTCAATTTTTTTGTTTTATGCGATTTTCTTGCATGTAAAGCCAAATTCCTAAAAACTAGATAAAAATCATGCCAATCGCATGTTGATTGAACCAGTGGTTCTATTTTCAATGATTTTTGGGACCATTTTCGAATCGGTCATAATATGCGTAGGCTGAGATATTGAAACTTGAAAATATATTACAGGCGGCCTCAAAAGCTATTTATTGATATAGTTGGTTTTTATTCAAGTTAGACATCTGTTCGGGGGAGACGTTGACTTGAACGCGCGTTCAAGTTGTAGCCAGTATACTTCTTGAACTACTCACAGTAGGAGATGCCAGGTGCGAGCGAAAAAATAATAAAATGTAGTTCAAGCTGTGGGGTGTTTTCTGCTCGAACTACATTTTAGTTCAACATATATAGGTGCACTACTCTGACTACATTTAAAAAACCCCTATTGGGATAAAATGTAGTTCAAGCTTGTAGGGTGTTTTCTGCCAACTAATCATTATAGTTCAAAACTATAATAGGGGCTACTTTCTTGAACTTACAATTTAAAAATAGTTGGTACCTCGTGAATCAAGATAAATCTTGATTTAAGCTGATAAAAAATCACGGTTTTGCGAGTTTTAAAATTAACAAGCTGACTTCAAGTCTGTAAATAAAAAGATGAGCTGTGATAAACGTCAGGTGATATTCAAAAGTTATATCAATTAACGAACTAAAAGCCCTTGTTAATTAAAGAGTTTCTAATAACTTTCATGTTTGCAAAAAATCTGTCGGAAACAATCACTTTGTGGAAACTAAACAAACCACTCATCATTTTTTTTAATTGATATGGCAGATCCGGACAATATAAAGTCTGAGTACTTTGACATAATGATCAAAACAAATGGATAAATTTTAATGCAAAAAAAGCAACAAATCTCTGAAAAATGACGGTTGGTGTTCTAGAAAACACTTCCAAGTTTGTCGATATTAGATCAAGAAAAACGGAAAGGCCGTTCAATATAAACTAAAATTAATTTCGAGATGTACCAACTAAAATGGGCTAAACAAAGTAATTCGTTTCGTGTTCCCTCAGATGCAAACTACAGAGATGGATGAGTTCATGGAAGAAATTCAGAAAAATTTTCTCTCTCTGATGTAGCCGATTCGGACCCGATTTTTGGACATCTGAAAGAATTGGATCGTCAAAACCAAATAATCTAGTCTGTACTCTCTACTCACACATGCAGTGGCATCAAGTTCAAACAGATTGCCCGCTTAACAATGAGAGATTCGTAACAATAATAGGCTTACCGAATGATGGATAGAATTAACAAAATAATCAAAAAATTTGTCCGGATTTGGAACAGACTTTTGCCTGATATGGCAGCAGAATTGATAGCGATGATAACCACGACTATCAGCCGGGTTATTCAAAAAACGAAAAATTGAAACAATTTATCTCTGAGCTGGTGCCCTCTGAATAAAATAATAGCAACACTGGACCGCCCATTATTTCTACGACATGGGTTTTTTATTTATGCTTCAAACTAAACGTGATTTGGTGTATTTTTATGACATAATAACTGCAGAAAATGAAGGAACCGGGATACCCTTAAATGGCTTTGCACCTTTTAAATTGTATCAAGTGTACATGGTTTCACGACATTAGAAATACTAAAAGTTCAATGCAAGTATATGCAAAAAATGAAGTCTATTTCTAATGACGTTTTGTGGTGGAAATTAAAATATTTTACATACTAAGAAGATTTAAATCGTAAATGACTTTAATTGTGTGACATACTATTTGTTAAGGAGGCTTTAGGTTATTTTAGAATGATCATCAGCTCCCTATTATCCTCCTTTTTTAGAAATAAGTGGTCGAATTGATCTGTTGAAAAATTTTGAAATATATTTTGAACTTTTTCTTCAAAAGGTTTAGTTAATCACGAATACACCATTTTTGAACTACGATTCTTACGATAATTTATTGACTGAGTCAATTATCATCATAATAATAAAACGATAATACAACTTGTGAATAAAATAATTTTGATTTTTTGTATCAAACGGAACGTGGGGTCAATTGAATTTGAGTGGTTGCGGTTTCTCTTGTTTCTTCTGATATTCTATTATTTTTAATCATTTTTTATAACTTTGCCTCAAAAATCTCAAGTTTGCAAAAGATTGTAATTTTGATAAACTATAATTATTTCAGGAGTAGAAACAACCGCTAAGTTAAACTTCCAGTTAAGAAAAATTAACTCGAAGAGGAACTGGAATCTATTTTACCTCAAAAAGCTATTATGTCCCAAATAGCTGGGCGTGATCCCTCCCGGATGATATAATTGTTTTTTAGTGTTAAAATTCCCGTTTTTTGTTCGTCTTGCGATACCTCCTTAAAATGGTGAAATCGTTAGAATGTGATTAAATAAATAAAAAACCTCACACTTTCCTCCCGTGAGGTTCTATGAACGAACTTTAGTACCGCGTTAATGAGAACCGCATTAATGAGCCAACTAGCACCGAAGGTTGAATTATATATTTCAGGCAACTTTTGACCTCTTTGATATCACTTTAAATAGATCTACTGTTTTGTAACGTTTGTTTTTGCCACCTTTTTTTTTATTTTGACGTTTTTTAAGAAAAATGAGCTTCGAAATCTCTTTTTACATCTGTTCTGACATACAAAAGGTGCTTGCATTGCAAAATTTGCGATTAAAGGGGTTTGCGATAGAGGTGCTTTAGTCATATTGACAGAAAAATTGTAACCATGACCACACTGGCTACCGCAAAAACGAGTAAAATATTTTCGCAGCGGATTAGTAATAATGAATGCAGAATTATTTTTTTATGACCATCAAATTGATTTTTCTATTCAATGCAACAGACCCTATGAAGTTGTACTTCCTGATACTACAAAACTCTTAAATTGTTCTTGCAATAGTATTTATTCAGAAGTGGAACAAAATAGAAGTGTACAGTATTTGAGGTAATAAATTATAGAGTAATCATAGACAGTAATTATGACAGTAAAAAGAGTTATTATAAACAGTTTTTATGACGTGGCACATCCCAATTTCAGTGGGTACTCATCGTTTTTTTTTTATTTCAGGCTAGGGACATGATAAATGCACCAAATGGATTCAGAAAGGCCAGAAAAATCATTTCTGGTCATATCATCAAAAAAAATTTCGAACATAATATGTTCAACATATTCTCAAAATTTTCAGATTTTCTCTGAGTATTTTTTGGGGAAGAAATACATAAATCTCAATTTCAATGAAAAATGCTAGGAATAAGTAAAGTGATTAGCAGCTTTTTATTAGTTTGCAGTAGCTTCAATTTGAAGGGTACTTTTGATACAATCGGACGGAAATAATTTTCTAGAACTCCAAAAATTGACTTCTGGTTGAACTAATATGCAATTTTCTAGTAAGAGGAGCAAATTTCGAAAAATAAGTTTTTCACCAGAAAATAGGAAAACATGTTTTTTCAACTTATCTCAAATTTAAAAAAAAATGTACGAATCGTTTCTCAGAAAATTCAGTTTCAATTAAAAATTTTACGCGTTTTCATGATTCTAGAATATTCCGACGAAAATTTAAACCGTAAGCAGATTTTTGTTCAGGTGATCATAGCTTTCATTTGATGATATTTTTTACTTAATATGATCAACTTAATTTTTCTAGAATTCTGAAAAATTGACATCCGGCTGTACTTAAATGCATTTTCTAGTAATGGAGCGAATTTCGTAAAAGAGTTTCATCAGAAATGAAGAAGACCTGTTTCTCCAACCTATCTCAAATTCAAAAAAAATGTACCGAATATTTTTGAGAAAATTGAGCTACAAATTATAAAATATCATAAAAATACGGTTTTTCATTACTCTAAGGATTAGCTGGACACTTTGTTTGAGCGGCGTAGAGGATGACGGACCACGAATTTTGTTTGCGAGCGGGAAAAGTGTTTTTGCTTCTAAGCTAGTAGGACAAACAAATAAAGGTAGAAAAAGTGCACCGTACAAATCGCGCAAATGGGAAGTAAGATCGCACACAATAAAAAGAATGCCGCTCACCTTCTGATTCAAATTTTTCTAATAAAACACCTTAATTAGATAACTGGCAGCAATAAGTGGTCGGACATCCGGGATCCACACTCTACACACACTGATATTTTTAGAAAAAATTATCGTAGTCATAATTTGCATATCGAACTGTTAGCCATGTGTCACAGCTTAACAATATTTGTCAAGCTGCGTTGATTCTCAGTCCTCAAATAAGCCGACTGCATCGCCGCACTGCCACCCCTACGAATTGCGACCAGCTTTTGTAAAACCGTCTAAACAGTGTCCGATCAAAATTTTTGCACAAAAAAATCCGATTGTCCGTAGATGGGATAACAACCCGTTCTCCGACAAAAATTCATACATTTTCATTTAGCCGCTTTAGAAAAAAAATACATTTAGATAAATATCAGTGTTCTCAGATTCTCCTCTACCAGGTGCTGTGGTGCTCGAAAATTTTTAGTTTCACTTCGCTCAAGAGAAGAAAAGGTAGATTATTTATATCAGTCTTTTTCACGTATTCTATAACTTGTTTTGTGTTAATTCTGAGCCCTGTTGCAAAATATAAGAAACCGTTTGGAGTACCCCCTTATAATTTGTGTATCAAGAACACAAATTTCAGATATTGAAAAAACTATAAAATTTTATAACGTAGTCTAAAATTTAGACTCTAAATATCTAACGTGTAACACGTTACGTGTTACTACAATTATAGGCATGTAGTCCACGATGCGATGAATCCGCCAACCCCCACAAATGAGCGTAAAATTGCATCTTTTTAACGTTTCGATTTTTATTACAGTCCTGGCTCCCTATCTGGAACAATTTTTTGTGGTCGATCAATGTGTTGCTAACTGGAACAGTAAAAAAAGCTGCTTTTTGAACTTATGGATATAATTTTAAAGGCCCAAAAAAGCAGAATATTATTCTAACGAACTTTTTTATTTCGTTTCAAGAATTGCTCCCAATTATTATGGCGTTTGAAACATATTTATTAAGGCGTTTGTACATATTATTACATTTTTGAATTCTAGATATGGCACTAGATTATATTTCAAAAAACCTAACGTGATAAAAATGTGTGATCAAATTTCTAAGATATTTTATAACATTGACGATAAACTTTGTAATTGTTTCTGGAAACTTGCTGGTCTCGATACCTTCGAAATCAATGTTCAGAACTCGCAAATATTTGAAAAAATATTTCGTATCAATTCGCTATCTGAACAGATTTCAGAAGCTGAAGAATCTGACAGATTTCTTTGTACAGCCAATGATGTCGATGAAGAAATTACCAATTCTGACGAAATGTTTGTGTTGGAAGACATTCACAATTTTGACGCATTAAACAGTGGTTTGAGCGGTTTGAAATTCGAAACAAGAAAAAACAAAGCAAACTTCAATAACAAGTTTAAAAAAAAATGATACAAAACTGCCCGCTGTATTTGACTTGTGCAACATAAATTATGTTATACACAAAATTTTTTTCATTTACTTACGAATTTAACCACAAAATAAACCAATTTTAATCTGCAATGTAGCTTTCTAAGCAAAAGTATAGGGGTGCGCCCTACTGGAACACTTTTTTAAGGTCGGTAAGTGTTCCAGTTAGAGAGCGAGGACTGTAAATCAGAATGAGAAAGAATAATTTTAGTCGCAGATAGTTGTAACAAAATAATTTGACATTTGGGCTCTCTTGATAAAATTCCGATTTTTCTGAAAACCGATCTGATCGGTTGAAAGTACATTGTTTTTAGTGATTTAATGGCTTAAATGATGACTTTTTCGATGCGGAATAAAAAAACTAAAATCAGTTAATAGGGTTTGAAAAACTCGGAACAAATAAAAATGATTCGAACGGACCACCTCTGTAAGGCGACAAATAAAAACTAGAATGATTCACAAGTTTTGAAAAAAGCAACAAATTTGGGCCGCCGAGGGTGAATTTTCCACATGACAACAGAACTTCAGATCATTTTAAGTTCTTTGTTATGCCGAAATGTATTTTATGCGAATAAATATTCCGTCACTAAATGAAAAATTGTTCCTAAAAACGTTATACTATGTTTAAGGGAGTAACCGACGGGTGCTTCAACTTGAGACATATATATGTTAGAAACTTAATTTTTTCTGCATTCACAATTTTGTTACCGGTTTGCTTTCGAAAAAAAAATCAAATTCCACCAAAAAAATTCCAAAAATTCGGATTTTTCCCAAGTATTTTTCAGTATTAATGCTGTATGTTTTGAACACCTTGATCAAGGATCTTAAATTTTCTCGCACGAGTTAGCCTGCAATATCATCTTGCGGGACAACATAAAAAATAAATAAATTTTCTCGTTTATTATTGTTTTTTGAACGGATTAAACCGTGTCGGTTCAACTGTTTCCACAAGAAAAAAATTTTTCTCTAATTATTCCTCAAATACGGAGTCGTTTTTTGTAGACTACGAAGTCTTCCAGTAGCATTCTGAAATATGTAACATGTGAAAAAATACTTTCCGTGGCTAAAAACAGCAAAAAACGACAGTTTTCGCAATTTATGAGACTTTTTCAGTAAACAAATTGAAAATAGCAAAAAATGTTTTTTTATATTCATTCTCTAACTTATGTTAAAAAACTAACATTTCGAATACTGATTGTGAAAAATTACACTTTTTAAGAATTCATTTTTGCTCTCGGTTTCTCTCCAAATTATTTTATTTCAACTTTCTGCGACAAAAATAATTTTTTCTCATTCTGAAGATGATTTAATTACAATCGAAACGTTTAAAAATGCAATATTACTATTGAAATTTAATTATACTTTATGTCTCAAATTAAGTAAGTAAAAAATGGAATTTAAAAAAAACGTTAATTATGATCGAATTCATGTTTGCACAGTTTTGAGTTGTTTTTTTATTCAAACCAGCGCACATTTTTGAGCAATTGAGAGAATCGGGTTGTTTGGTACTACACCAACTAACCATTTATGGAAACCCACTTTGGCGAAAAAAAATGGATTCCATAAATGGTAATGGGTTTTCATTAAAGGGTGATGGGTTTCCATTACAGGGTGGTGGGTTTTCATTACTTGGTAATTTTGGGCAAAATTTAAAAAGTTTTTTTCAGCCAAAAATTTGGTTTTTTTTGAGATTGTTTTCAAACTACATGTGCAGGGAACAATTATATGCAGTCGTAACCCACAAAAAATTTCTGGAATATATTTGAGCAAATTAAGCATCAAAAACAGAGTTTTTTTTCTCAAACATGCCTTGTTTTTCAAAAATGGTTTCCACAAATGATAATTCTTTGTTTTTCAAAAATGGTTTCCATAAATGGTAATGGGTTTCCATTAAAGGGTGGTGGGTTTCCATTACAGGGTGATGGGTTTCCATAAATGGTTAGTTTGTGTAGCTGTAAACGGTTTGAAATTCTCAATAAAGCGAAATTGAAGTTTGTAAAAAATTCATTCGTTGAAGATGCAAAAATTCAATTAGTCGGTTCGAATTTGAACAAAAATTCGTGACTGAAATGGGATTCGACCCACGCCTCCAGTTTTAACCTGGATATAATGGTAATTATCCCTTTATCACTTTTTGGTTAGAATGCCTAGCCACTACTCCTTTTAACGTGTGATTTTAACGTTGTGGCTACGCATTCTAACCAAAAAGTGATAAAGGGATAAGGCTTCTAAGGTGGTCATACGACCGACCATAGTTTAGATAAACAGGATGTTATTCTGACCTTCGAGAACTTGTTGTTATTGTGACCTTGATTATCTGCCTTATTACGGTTTATAATCCAAACTAATCTTTCTGTCTGAGAAAGTAGGAAACGAACCCAGCAATTACTACAAAAATGGAAAACGAATCAGATCAAAAAACTCCTAAATGGCTGGTATAGCCCTGGTTTAAAAATAGATGGCTGGAAAAGACCAGGAAATAAAATAAATGGCCGAGAGATTTCGAATCTATTAAAAATTAAGACGATCAAAAAATATTGGAAGAAATTTTTTCCAAAAATTAAATTTAGAAAACTAATTGAGTTTTCAAACGTTCAAAATAAATCTGCTCTATGAACACTTTACTAATTATTTGTTGGTTGACGAGGTACAATAATATATTGATTTTTGCAAAAATCAATACTTTACTGATTTATTGCAATTAAAAAAGCTCAAAATTTTTGTTAACAGAAAAGATAACAATATTTTTTTAAACACATAAAATTTAAGAAACTGACATTTTTAAGGTGCAAAAAGGTACATTTTTTCTTGAAGTTTAAGACCTTCGAAAACTTGTTGTTATTGTGACCTTGACTATCTGCAAACATTATTCCGAATCCTGATCTAATCATCACATTATTACTGTGACCACTTTATAATAAATATAATTTTTACCAAGACTTTTAGTCCTTTTAAGGAGTTAGTTTGTCAGATGTTAAATTCTTTATTATTCAGTAGTTTGACATTATGTGTTAACATAACAGAAATGGTTAAAAAATAATAAAATATTTGAAAATATAATATATATAATAATTTAAAAGTCGTGAATCTATATATGATGTTCTTTGAACATTTTTACTCCCTTTACGATCTCTTCAGAATCAGTACTTTCAAGCAGCTTACCCAGTCTCGTAGTTTATATTAGACCGGGACCTCACGAATTTTTTTTGATAAAAAAATCTATAAGCAGCTTACCATGAAAAATGGTGTTTATTTAAAGGGAGTGTTTACTTAAAGAGTTCCATCGCAATTATCTTATCGCTTTTGTAAAATCGGAAGAAGGAAATAAATTGAAAGGAATAATAAACTATTTAAATAAATCTGGGTGAAAAATAAACTCGGAAAATGGTTTCCGAAACTAGGAAAGAAACTTATAAAATAAATCCCAGGATGATTATTTCGTTTGGACTTAATAAGAAAATGCAGTCAAGAAAATTTTCAAATTGTTAAGGTCCGTAATAACGTCTTCTTATTGAAACATGTTCTATTAATTTTGTCTTGAGGATTACAAAACATACGGCATAATGTAGATAATAGATTTTAAAATTTCTCAAGTGTGCGTACTAATGATGTACTTATAAAAATCTAAGATTGACCATTGATTTGGCCTTTAACTTTAATGCTGAATCAGCATTGCTGATTTCCGCCTACCCACTTTTAATCTCAAAATATACTAGTAGGCAATTTTGTCGACCAAAAATGTATACTCAAAAATATGACATACTGTAGTATTTTTCCAATGTATCGACTCACTGAAACTTGAATTTTTCTTGTTATTTCAAATTCTGTTTCAACTTTTAGCCGAGAAAATCTTAACCAAATTATAACTATGACAAAATAATATAATGAATTTATATCCCTACAAAAATCAAATTTTGATTTTTGGGGTTATTTGGTAAGAAAGAAAGGTGCCAGATGCGGTCACAATCACACGGGGGTGGAGCCAACATATTTCGGGCAATATTCAACAAAAAAACGGGATGGTGCAAATTTGCTTACAATTTACAAGACACTGTTCAAGGTAAAAAAATAATGGATAATTTCGGGAAAACTCATGACTGAGGCAAAATATGTGCTGAATTTCAACATCAAGGAGATATAATAAGCTGATGAACTTATGATAAAAAACGTAATATTGTCTTAAAGATGCGTTATTCTATGTTAAACATTCTATGTATCCAAGGTGTCCGCTACGAAAATTTTAAGAAACAAGGAACCAGAATAAGTTTTTACAGAATTAATTCGATATTTAATTTTTATTAAAATAAGCAAGTGACAAAATATCTACTATAGGCTATAGTCTATAGCTTATAGTCTTAATGATGCAAATTGCGTGGATATGATTGGCTGAGGTTAATTCTCTTATGCTTTGGCATTTAAAACTCAGCCAATCAGCCGAATTCATCATTCCAGCCAAATTTCAAAATATTTGAATCGCGCTCGCGGTCGGCATTTAGGGTGGAGATCCATATCGTAACAGATATACCATGAACGTCTTCTGCTCTTACTGAAATGATTTTTTAACTTTTTTCAAAAAACATTATCGTAAGCTCCTTTTTGTCTGTTTTTCGAAAATGATGTCTGAGCAAGAAAATTGGTATTCTGTAGTTTTTCTCTGTTAAAAATAGCGACTTCTTTGAGTAGAAAAAGATAAATAAAGTGTGACGGGAATCACACATATATTTAGTCAGTCCTTATAAATATCATACAAGTTCTTCAAAATTACACCTGGCACATGAGTTTTTTGGCCTTAACACTCTTTGTCAGGGAAATTTAAGATCGTCGATACACCGAGCCAGTTAATTAGCTGTATCAAGTCTGAATTAAACGCTCAAATTCTTAATCCTCGCAGCTATTCTGCATAATCCAAAAAGTCTAAAAATGACTGGTGCGTTCATTATTCCATTTAAACAAATCCTGAATTTTTCATCATATTTGGCTGCTTTTGGACTTAATCCGAAATTTATTCGCTTGATCATGTAACCGGCCGAAACCCAGGCCGTTTGTAAGGGGGTTACAGCTTTAGCGGCTAAATCGAGTTAGGAATGAGAGCAGAATCAGAAGAAACGCATTTAGACCCTCCATTGTTTTTTCAAAATTAAACTTGAAGAGATTTTCTCATTTCTTGTTTAAAACTGGAGTTGAATCAAATTAAGAATGAGTGCAGAGTTGGACGAAATGCATAATAAAATTTTCAGTTTAATGATGAAACTGTGGTCTTATTTAAAAAAAATGGCAAAAATGTTCTTACCTGACCAAATCAAGCGGTTTATAAGTTAGTTTTCTGGGTCAACTAAGGTCATTTGGGGTCAAGTTAGAACATTTACGACCATTGTTTGATCTTTTTAAGCCAGATTCCAAAAAAATGAGCCGTTTAGAAGTTCAACATTTGATTAAACATAAAAGCCGTAAAAATTGAAGAACAAACCAAACGTCGTCAACGCTTTACATAAATATTTTGAGATTTTCGTCATAAAAATGATGAAGTTACTGCTGGAGTTTTCAATTTCCTCGATTGTAACATTCATTTGTAATTTTTGTGGTCAAACACAGCGCTCAGCGAAAAAAATCGATAATTTTAAAACCGAATTAATTAATAATTAATAAATAATTAAAGTAAGAATTAAACAAAAATCACCAAAACATATGCAATTATTTATCGAAAATCATGGTTTTTCGTCGTCAACGCATCCAGGTTTTGTGATTTCCGAAAATGCTCTTAGAAAGACAGTGGTCGGGTACTGAGGGCCTCAGTCTGAGGCGTTATTTACGTGTGTTAGTACTAACCTGTTACTTTGTAAATAATTTGAAAGTAAAAAGTCCGAATTTTTGATGTTTTAATTTAGTATTATAATAAGGTAGGATATTAAGGTTCCACTACTATACTCACCGTGGAAGCTGTTTTGAGTCATGCGTAGGTTTAAGTTATTTAATAAAAAACGCGCTTTTTCTCACCGCTTAAAACGGTTTCCCCGATTAGTCTTGTAGGAACCGAAAAACTTTGTTTGGCTGAACAATTCCTGATTTTTTTTTAATTGTAGCCTATAAAAAAATATTACTTTCAGCACAAAAATTTTTTGAAAAATATACAGGGAGAGGCCCAATATCGCCGAAAGTTTTTTGCCAAAAAATTTCGGCGATATTGGCAAATTCGGCGATATTGTCACATTCGGTGAACATAAATATCAAAAAAATTTCAAAAATTAAAAACGCGTTGGCGTTCAGAATGACGTCATATGTCGAACAATTTTTGAATTTTATAAGGGGTTTCACAATAGATTCGTATCAAGTAAATCACTAAAATGCGTAGAATTAAAGCCATTACCAAAGGCAATCAAATAAAAGTTGAAAAGACTAGATTTGGGAAAGTCAGTCCTAAAAATGACGATAAAAAAGTAATTTGAGATATAAATCTCAAAAAAATTCGGCGATATTGGCACATTCGGCGTGATTGGCACACTCGGCGAGATTGGCACTGAAAGTATTTTAGCTAAAAATCGTGAAATTGCGTAGGTTTTTTTCGGCAAATTCGGCGATATTGGGCCGGCGAAAATAATAAAAAACATTGAATTAAAAATGGAAAATTTTCAAAAAATCTACAATTTTCTACAAATTTTTATGAATTTATTAATTTGGATTCGAACTCAAAATTTAAAAAAAAACTAAATTTCGAAAATTCAAAAGTGACAATATTGGTTCAAATCATTAGCCATTAATTATTTTTGCTCGCGAGTGGGGGTTAAATACAAAATGTACTGACTTAGATTTCTCCTAAATTATATATTAAACATAAATCTGTTAATATTATCCCGGTAGATTGACGTTTAATTTAACAAGTGACATCATGAATCTTAATTTTCTTTGAATCCCATGCTGACATTTCGCCAATTAAGGAGGTTGTCGTCAAAGAAAAAGAACCTTTCATCATTTTTTTACATAACATAATTTAATATAAATAAATTCGCTGTCCGATGTAACCATGTTATAACAATATTAGCGCATACCTATCATTTGCATCGATTTCTGGGCTCGAAACAAGCCGCTTGTATAAAAATTATTTTCCTGCTATCATCATACGATTCGACTGAAAATCGCAAAAAACCCAGAAGTAGTACTGTAGATTAAACAATTATTTGGACAAATAAAATGATTAAATTTTTGCGGTAAGATGATATCCCTGGTTCATATTGGAACAAATGTACTAAGTACTTAAGTTTATAGTAAACTTCGTTATAAATTTTTTATAATCTCAAAAGTTTTTGTAGAAAAAAATGTAAAATTTTTTCCGCATCCTTTGAAATAACATACAGTCTGTGTAAATTTTTTTTTGTTTAGAACGCTTTTGAAGAAAAAAACATTTCTGATGCTAAAATCACACTCTGTTACTATTTTTATAAGCTTTTCACATTAAACAGGCTACTTCGTGTACTATGTATTATTAAACTTCTGCATTTCTTCACATTACAATTTTCCGTCAATTTTCAAAAATAAAATTAAATTAAAACAGATTTTCCAATTTATACATTAGTTGCTAATGATTGAATTTTGAAAACAATAAATAAAATATTTGTCTCTTCCAATGAATTTTTAATCAATTTTAAATTCTCTGTTTTTTATTTAAGGGGGTCGGTGCATTTTGACAGATTTGCACTTTTTAAATTTTTTTTGTCTTGATGGGAAACTTTTGCCATTCAAAATTTCGAATAAAAAATTTTCCGAACACAAAGTTTTCACTTTTCAAGCTTACTTTTGTATATCTGAATTTCTTCAGATGAATTCGTTTTACTTATAAATCACTCAAAAAAAAACACTCAAAAAACGCGCGTTTGCTTCCATGGTGTCTAAATAACAGAAAATTTTATTATTTGTTACTTAGAAGCCCTAAAATACGCTTTCGACCACCGTCTCAGATTTATTAAATTTTATTTTATACGATTTTCACGTCAAAATCGAAAATTTAAATTTGTTGAAAAAGACGGAAAAACCAAAATGTTACCACATCGAAAAAAATATTTTTCTTTAGGATTTAAATTTATCAGATTTGACGCGGTGGATGGGTTGGCTTATCAATTCGGCAAGTTTGGGTGTAATAAATTTTTTTTAATTCCGGATAATGAGGGCTTTGGAGTATTTCTGCCGATCCGTAGTTTCGTTTAAAAAAATATGGTTCAGAGTATTAACAAAAGCAAAGAAACAAAACGAAGACATATTTGAATATAGTGAAAGTAGCCATTCCAAATATTTTCAGCTTAGGATTCCAGAAAAATTAGTTTGAAAATTTTTAAACAAGAAATGAGGAAAATTTTCGAAGTATTTCCAAATAGTTTCGACCAAAAATCCCAAAAAAATTTCATATGATTTTCATTCATATAAAAAATATTGGTTCACCAACGCGAAAAAGTGAAAGTGGCCATTTTGAAGTTTTTTCCCGTTGATAATTGAAAACAATATTATGAAAGATAAATATTGATAAAAAATAAGGCTATTTTTGTCATAATGCTTCGAACTTTTTTGAAAATTTCTACATAATTTGTGTCAGAATTCGAAAGATTTAATTCGTAACTCAAATTTTTCATTAAAAAGCAATACTCGAAAATCATTCAGTTGCAAAGTTGCCTGGAGTATGAAACATGATTTGGTTGATATTGAGAAAAATACCCAAATGTGTTTAGTTTATGGGGTTCTTTCCGGGGAGATTGAAACGCCTTAAAAAAGCTAAACCAAGATCGCGCCTCTGATGCGTTAAGAGTGAATCTCCTCGAGGAAACACCAAGCTAAAACACAATGGCTATATAAAACGCCCGTTGAAAAGTTTTTCATCAAAGAGCCCAACCTCAGTAATCTGTCCAAAATTGCGTACTGTGAATGTAAGTCCAAGATTATTTCTGAGTTTAGTGGCTTAATTTAATTCAACCATGACATTTTTTAAGTTTATTTTTAAAGTAAATAAATTAAAGAAAATTCGAAAAATGCCTGCATTTTGTTGACAGTACTTATGTGACAAATGCCGATACGAATTTGGAGCATTGTTTAAATGCTCATAAGACCTTGTAACTCAGAGTCCCACACGCCTCAAAATTACACCAAAAATAAATCGGCTATTTACAAAACAAACCGGACTGACTAAATTGGAGGTTCACCGCATGACTTTTTCTTAGCCGGATATCGACAGTGATTCACATGTCGCGAAATACCATTCATATGTTCAAGTTATACATTTGACTTCAGAAATACAATACGGCTGAACAAATAATCAAGTTCACTTTCATTCTATCGCCACTGATTCTTCGGATTCGCCTCAAGCATCAAACTACCATCAGATTGACCACCTAAAGTCGGGTTGAACTACTTCTTAGGAACTTAGTTTAACAGTACCAGATACGCATCTCCATTTATAGCATAACGATATCAGTTGTAAATAACTGATAATAATAAGTCTCATGACTTAGAAAATAATGCGGTTTGTACATAAAAATTTTTAATTATGGCTATGCTGGTCATGACGCGTATTAATGCTCATCGATGGTATTTTACGACCACAACAACAGTTTAGAAATGATGAATCTGCAGATGGTTAATCTTTAGGACAACAAGGGAACGGATCTCGAGATTAATTCATGAGTAGCCGTTGAGCGAGGTTTAACTCCGTAGTGCCTTTTTGCGCCATTCCGTGGCGCATGGGTCTTTAATCGCAATTTAGAACCATTAATCATGTATGAATGAAAAATTACAGAGTTATCGAGACCTATTTGGATAATTGACGTTTAGAGCGTTTTCTTTTTCGATAAAACTTACGTATTAAAGTCTTATTTCTATCTGCAAAAAAGTTTTAAACATCAAAAAAAGCTTAAGCAGGATCAGAAAAAAATTTATCAGGCTTTTTCTCACTACACATAGCCCAAAATTAACAGTGACCGTATATTCAAGAATAAGGTTGTAAACGTAGTACACTGTTTTTTTTTGTTCAAAAAATTACTGTAAATCAATTTTAAACAAGTAAGTGGCTTGTTTTAGAGTTTGTTAAGACTTTTTTCAATACATAAGTTAAAAAAATCACGGGACCTTCAAATTAGGAATAAAAGGTTTGCGTTGCAAGTAAACAAAATAGTTGATCAAAAGTACCGCGAAAAAATTTTCTGGGCCAATTAACACTATTAAGAGTTTATGAACATTATAATATTTTTTCAAAACGTCACGTGATCTTATTTTTCGAGACATTAGAGGAATTAATTTGTAAATTTTCCATTTCTATTTTTGGATTATTTCGTCAACGTGATTTTATTGGACTTTCGTGTAATGTGAATAAAAGTTCTTAGAAACGTTTGAAGTTGACCCCTCAGGAATTTGTTTTGACGTAATTTGAGTACTTTTTTCAACTTACATGTACTGATGTTTTTTTTTCAAAAAGTCTCAAAATCACGTTGAAAGACCTTTAAAGAATTGAATAACGAACTTCTTAAGACTTTTATTGCGATAGCAGTATGGGCCGCCATGGGCTCGCGGTGTAGAATAACAGCATTTTTAGATGTCATTAGCTTTCGAATATAGATTACAGAAGAGATGCGTAGGCAAGAAAGAAAAAGAAGAACAAATATTATTCCCGAAAAAAAATTTTAAGACGTCATTTTTACATGAGAATGGTGATAAAGACATTCCATTTTTGCAGATGCGAAATACCCAATATGGTGACGGTTTTAATATTTTAAATATAAAATGTCAAATTTAACCCTTAAATTGTGTGTTTTACTGCATGTTTTTGTGGAGAATCGGCAAAAATAGATGATTAGTTTAATTTATTATTCAATTGATGACTTTTTTATACTTCTTTACAAACTGTCTTTATAGAGCTGTAGATAATTCTCTTTTGAATAATATGATTATCATTGAAAAAATATTAAAGATATACGATATACTGATTGAAAGAATATATGTGTTATATATTCAGTTTGAACGCCGACTTATTTTCGTCCGCGGAATATTTAAACTAAATATTACGATTTTTGATGTTTTGAATCAACAATCACGACGCCAGATAAATAAAGACTCTTACACGCGATGCACCGCGTTGACGGCTGTCTATTTTTTCTCTTGATTCTTTCCTTTAAAATGTAAAATTAATAATAAATCTGAAATTATGGTTGGGCTGCGTAGTTCAATACAGTTATAAGATCTTCAGAGTCTTTGAGTTCTATATTTTTGACTACTTCATTGATATTATGCATTCAAATAGTGAATAAAATTCAAACAAGTTTTGTTTCCTATTTTGTTTATCCGATTAAACTTGGTTTTGAATCGTTTGTGTAAGGTAACAATCAGCTGTCACAGGCAAGAAAAATGGGAACACATAAGCTCAAATTCAATATTTGCACATAAGACTTTTTTTTTATCAATTCTTTATAATTCTGAAAATATTATGAATTACAAAAGAATAAATTTATGGTAGACAAAAAGAGGTAATTGGTGGTGATCAAATCGAAACAATTTCAAATTTCGCAAATGAGTATATTAATTTTGACAATTTAAGGTAAATTCAATTTTTTATTTTCAAGTTGAAATATGATAAGACATATCATAACAAAATCAAATTGTGAGATATCAAGAAAATGACTCAAACTTAATATATAATAGTAATAGTAAACCAAATTCATAAGATTGAGTTTTATCTGACCGATTCTCGTGTATTAGTACATCTTCAAACAAAGGTAATGATATTTTTCAGAACAATAATCATAAAGGCTGACTTGAGCAATTCTAGAAATTTTAAAAACGTTTTTTGCTGATTTTGGGGCTTTTGTGCTTGACAAAATTTTGTTGCCATTGGAGTAAACGTACGAATAGTTTCTCATCTTTTTGAATATTCAAACTGGGCTAACGTTTTAATAACATATGCCTCCAGTGGTGAATTGTTTCAAAGTAATTTTTTAAAATTAGAGGCGAGGAATTTTGACAGTGGTTCTAAAGTGCTTGTAACCTAAGGTTGTTTTTGCGCAGGTTCACAATATGGTAATGAGTTTTTCGGTTTTGTTTTGCGAGATTTTCTGTAGGCATGCACGAAATGAGGCTAGATAAGACTATAGCCAGATGTCAAAGGTTTGAAAATATAATCTACCTACTGGACGTTACATTTTTTATCGACGCAACTACCTAAATGACAACTTAAGCCTGTCATTTGTCGAGGCAAAATAGAAAACTAAGATGGTTAAAAAATCCGAGGGATCGATTCTCTGATAATTTTCTGTGAAAAAATTGAAAAACATATTTTTGAACAATTTCGAGTTTTTTTTTTTTCGAAAATTTTCAAATAACAGAAATGACCTATATGGGTATGCAACGCAAGAGAGAAAAAATTCCTGAACACTTTCGGCTGAAAATAATCTAAAAAGCAGCTTTCTTGCAATTTTCTATATGGAAACTGTCAAACTACAAAAAATACAAGTCTAAAACACGTTTTAACGCGGGACTACAAATAGTGGTTTTAGACTTATTTTAGTTATAAGTTAAATATGGTATATTTATTGATGAATATATAATAGATTCGGGTGAGAAAGTGTCAGAGACATTCAGCAAAAAATTGTATCAATTGGAAAAACTGGTGGTGGCAGTAAATGTCGAACAGCTTAGGAGAGATATCGCCGTTTGAGAGAAAGTAGGATTAATGCGTTTTCAATATAGTAAGATATCGATAATTAGTGGATATACACATTAAAATAAAATTTATATTTGAGTTTGAATTTTAAAACGTTCAGTCTATTTATCAACTTCTAGACGATCCTAGATTCTCGTCATAACCGGGTAAAATTTTAAAGGAATATCATGTTGCAAATTTTAGGGGATATCATTCATTCGGGTGGTCCACCACCGTTTACATTTTGTGCTTTGTAGTAAACTACTGTACCAATTGGATTCTTAGAGTGCCCATAGAATATATGGGCCAAATGACCGAACGCATTAAAAAGATGAGCCATTTAAGAGTGTGAATCGATCATTTTTCGAGTTATATCCTTTATACTTTTTGGTTAGAATGCGTAGCCACAACGTTAAAATAACGTTAAAAGGAGTTAGTGGCTACGCATTCTAACCAAAAGTGATAAGGTATATAGTATCACTAAAACTATAAATTAGTCTCAAATATTTTTCGTAAAAAGGGCCTCTCAATTTTTTTTTAGATTTTTTTCGAAATATTTGTGGTAATTTGTGAAACGCATATCTACGAGCTCTAATCAGTATGAGTCGTTTCAAAGCCGAAATGTAAACCGCTTTTAGTACATTTTATTGTACTACTGTAGAGCACTATTGATTAAGAATATGTATTGGCAAGTATAAAAATATACCGAGATTCAAGCATTTTAGCTTAAAATAGCCCCATTTTTTAAACATTTCGATACTCAATCACGTACAACATATCATTATGCTGCATACAAGTAATGCTGCACTACGTATGCCCTGCCTAAGTAAGCGTGCACCATACTACACCGCAGAAGCAACAATTAATGATTACGTGCAAACAGAGAAAGAAATTATTTTATTTTTTCTATTTCTTAGCACTCTTGAAAAAGTTTGCACTTATCTATGTTGAAATCTCGCAAGGTTTATGACCCCTGAATATTTCACCAGTCATTTTTGTTGCTCTTTGAATTTTTAATTACGTGCTTAAAAAAAGCCGCAGCCAGAAGTCAACATCATAAAAAAATACTTCGTAACAGACGACGAATCAGAACCACAGATTGTGTAGTTCATCGTATTTCAATGAAACTGTAAAATTTATACGATTATGCAATTAACAGGATAGTCAGTTTGAATTTCGACGTAAAACAGGGGACAGCAATCCAGATTACGTTCCCGGATCATAAAATAAATTGGAAACAAAATTACGAAAAATTAACGCAGATTTAGTTATATCTGATACCTTTGATGATTTTTCATTTCGTACGAAAGATAAAAACAGGTTTAAGGGGGTGGTGTGTCTTTGGTACCTTCAATATGATCACTCTTCACGAACAATCTAGTGGTAGTTGGTGAACAAATTTGAGGCATACTTGTTTGTAATCTAGCTTCGTCTAAGGATTACACATTCAGAAAGTCAAATTTTGGTACAATTCACACCACTGGTGGTGATCTATTCTAGATCGCCTAACGGTTTTTTTTAAATCTATCTTCCTTTGTTCACCGACACATACAAAAGCGCTCTCCAAAATACGCTGACACCAAGTAGCGAACTTTATCGAGAGCAAAAAGTGAATGAGAAGAATGCTTTTCGATCTTTTTACTTTTTTCTCTAGAATCTCACTGTGAACGCCGATTTTCAGTTTTTCGACTTCAAACTCATCTTTTTTTCCAATGGAATGTTCAAGAATGAAGCCACTTTTCGACTAAGAAGTAGGATAATATATCATGCGGTAAAACAGTGATGAGAAGCAATTTTGAACTAAGAATCTAGAATTCCAGAAATGAATGAAAGTGAACCCGCGAGAAATGAAAAGTTCGAAAAAACGAGTTCGTCTGATCAGAACAAAGTAGCACCAAATTGGAAAGCTTGAATTTTCACTGATACAAAGTTGGCTTAGCAGCTAATCAAAATTCTAACCAATCAGCGTCAAATTCTGATAATTAGGGTTTTAACCATTTTTGGTTTAAAAAATAATTGAAATTTCTAGATTCGATTAAGACATTTCCGAATATTCTTAAATGTATGGCATGTGTCTTTGGGTGGGTTCATATTCCACGCAATAAAAAAATGTTCTTATGTGGAAAAACCGTTTATGCGAGTAAAAGCAAAAAAAATTATTGAATGTTTGAACACATTCTGGATTTTGTTCTAGATTGTTTTTGAAAATAAATAATTGCCACCGATATGATTCCTTGGGTCAGACTTTAGTCATAACCGATATTACATGTATCATTAAATTAATGTTCTATAAAGGGCTTCAAAAAAACCGACCCACCCACCTTAAAAGTAAAATATAAGATAATCATTTATAAATTTAACTGAACTCTGAATATGCTAATATTAAACCGAACAATCTGCAGTTTATTATTGTTCATACAGACATAATAGAACTTTGGCATTTTTCGATTGAATTAGGCGTTTTTTTATTTAGTATAGATATATTATTTCGATAGTTGAAAGTTTGTCTGAGTAGAAGATAAGATTGATGAAATGATGTGTGGAAGAGACTGCGAGGGTGATTACGCGACGTCAGTTGTATAGATTTCACTCTCTAACTTACCTGAGATTGAACGATATCACAAAAGCTAGATCCTTCTCCGACCTGTCTTTTCCCAATCACAAGATCAGTGCGTTGTAATAAGCCAAGAAGTTCCAGCCTTATACAGCTATATAATTGTTTGGCAGCTAGCGCTGAAAATAAACTTTTTTTTGAAGACAAACCCACAAATACAGGGGGGCTCATATTGCGGCCCAATATATCGATATCAATCAAAAAATTCACGTAACACTAAATTTGACCCAAACTTTTATGCAAAAATTTACTACTAAAGTTTAACCAATGTTATACTAAATTATATATATATCGAATACCAAATTTGCCAATTAGTCATTTTAGAACGAAAACAAATATTTCTGTTCCCATTTGGCCGAAAGTGCGAATATGCCGAAAATGTCCCGAATATCCTTTTCCAGCCGGAAACTCATCTCATATAAACGTTTACTATTCTTTATAGCGCATTTCGAATCCCACTAATGTTTGTTTTACTGATTGTCCTTGAGTATGATTATAGCTTAATAATTTATAGCGCAGGATTGCTTGAGTATAGGGACGCGCTAAATTTGATCGTTGTGGAAACTCACTTAGCAGACACCTTAGACACACATAGTGGGATGCGACAGCGCTATAGTGATGATAGCAAACGTTTGAGAATGTGAGTTCGTGCGGAACAGAGATATCCGCAAAGTTTTTTGAAAATAAAATGGAATTTTTTTTGGAATATAATTAAGTGGTATCATCATTTGTCACGCGAATATACGCGAATTTAATTTTTCCGCATTTATCAAGCTCATGACAAACAATTTTTCGTTTTAAAACAGTAGTTAAGTTAGTTAAAAGAATATTCAATTTCAATAAATAATTTTTCTTCATTTCACGATTAAATTAAATTTTGATATATGCGATTAACCCGGACTCAGAGTAAAAATCCCTAAATTAATTTGAATGATAAAAACAACGCAAGATATAGCACTCATCAAAAATCTGTGAGAAAAATTTCAAAAAATTCTTCCGTTATCAATGAAAACTATTTTCTGCCATTTTGACATTTTGTAAGTTTTAACTGTAATTTATTATTCCAGATTAGAATTTTATTTCTTTTAAATTGGCCAAGAATTCAATAAATTTATTGAATAACGGTTATATCAATAAAAATTATTGGTGTCGTGTGGAATAAAATTTAAATGGTGTGTTTATTTGTTCCCGACTCAGCGAAGCTTTTTTTCGGAGTTTTCTATTTCCGGTTCACTTAAATCCAATTTCTAAATATATAGAATATAAATCAAATTCATGGCTTCATCTATTGACGCGATATATTTATCACTTTAGTCGAAAAAAAAACGGCTTTATTTTGAACATTCGTCTAAAAGAAGAGTGAGTTTTGAAGTCAAAATTTGGGAATATTGGTGTCAAGTGAGATTTAAAAATAAAAAGTCGAAATTCCGGAAAAAAAATAAAAACTCATCTATTTTTGTACTCATTTATTCACTACTACCGTGTATGTGTAAATTTTAAGACTCTTGTATGTGGCGGTCTAAAAAGAAGATAAATTTTAAAGCCCGTTTGTGTTCTGAATAGACTTACACTGGTGGTGGTGATCTAACAATGTGAGTTTGAGATGTTGCAATCGTTTAGAACGAAGGATGGATCTACAAACGAGTATCCTCAGATTTTTTACAACCTTCCCTCAGAATTCATTCTGAGGCGCGGATTGAAGGTTGCCAGATTTACGACGCCCATCATCTTTAATAATAATTAATATAGGGAAACATTTTTGAAATATTGCCTGATTGTTTGAAAAAAACAGGACATCATATTTTCGATTGTGTTTCTCGTAATTTTTTACAAGCAGAAACTGAAAAGTGCGTCCAAATATAAATAAAATCTGAGCTGGTCGATTCTTGCGTTGTTACCGAAACAATTAACAAATTTAGGGTTCTTGATAGATGAAAATATTAATTAAATATTATTCGATGAGAAGATTAATGATTTTGATTACTGCCATTGGAAAAGTATATAAGATCCTGCCTAGTGTCCTTTTTATCTTGTAGCTCATGAAATTTAGATAAAGTGGCCATCTAGATCGCGGGATTCATTGAAATTGAGTCGAAAGTCGGGGTATTTATGATTGGACCTGGCTAAAGTGACTGACCTCAGAGATAAAAAGGACATAGAGGATCTTCGATATTACTATTGGAATCCCATAATTGGAAATAAAAATATTTACTTTTCATAAATAATTCATTGAAGACGCAGGACCTCGTTAAGGCGTAGTTTTTCAAGAACAACCGCGATTTCAACGCTGAGTTTACGCAGTTAAAGTTTCTATGCATAGAAATTTTCCTGATAATTTTGAGAATTCTATATAGAATACATTCTCACTATATACTATATTACTATACTATATATAATAGTATAAAGAAATTGAATTGATAAAACGGAATTTTTATTCTTATCTCGCCGATTTGGCAATATTAATTTCACCAAATTTTCTGTCAACAATTTCTGCAGATTTTTCGAGAAATAAATCGCCTATTTTCGAACAACAAATGAACACAAAATGAAAATTATGGCCCTTGGTGCTTCTTGCTCCTCCACATTTTGTCGTACCTCATTCTATACCGATTTTAACTTTTCTGCGTAAAAATGCACGGGAGGAGATGCACGTCTTCTTCTTGGGACGCTAAAATAAATCGAAAAAACGTTTCTCTTTCGCGCTTCTATCGCGGCGGCTGACACAGTCGATTTTATGGATAACGAGGACCTTTCGGTGTTCGTTGCGCACGTTTTTTTGCGGTCATAAAAGCATAAAGTGTTTTTCTATATCTTGAAAACTCAGGAGAGAGTACATTTTGAAGTGCAAGATATTCTCACTTTTGAAACTCGTTTCTTTGATCGGATCAGCAATCAGAGGCTCTCCAATTTCTTTGGGAGCAATTTTTGTTTAATAATCCTACAATCGACCATATGCTGATGTTGTCTTGCGACCGCAGTACTTCCTTTAACCCCGTGACAAGAATAAATAGTTGCAACACCAGAGCTCAGGGGTCCAGCACGAAATTTAAAATTTTTGTCTTGTCCATAAGCAGTCCTGTACCGAGGACAGTATTCACTCAGGTAACTTCAAAAATATCATATCTTTCAGGAAAATTTTTCAGCAGGACAGGA
The DNA here is from genome assembly GCA_004367855.1 of Oikopleura vanhoeffeni. Classification (NCBI taxonomy): domain Eukaryota; kingdom Metazoa; phylum Chordata; class Appendicularia; order Copelata; family Oikopleuridae; genus Oikopleura; species Oikopleura vanhoeffeni. The sequence continues at coordinate 145,782 of SCLH01000893.1, forward strand.
AATTAGGACGGTTTTATTATATTTCTGTCCTTGTCTGTTCTCGGCCGCTAGGACAGAATTAGACAGGTTTTAATATTTTCTGTCCTTGTACTGTCCTGAAATTCAGGAAGGTATTGCGACCCCTGCAGAGTCTATATCGGATACCGCCCTCAGGTACAAATCACTAATATTTGAATATACAACAACGAAGATAGCACCCAGGACAAAAAACCTTGATTCGCGGAATTAGCCGGATTTCCATTGGTCAGATTAAGAAAATCAACCAATCAAATGCTCAGTTTCGCATTTTCAATATAGGATTTGTATCTGAGGGCGGGTGATCCATATATAGGTTTTTTTCAATGTGGATTACAGAAGAAACCGGCAAGGTAGCTATGAGTTTCAATTTGTATTTGCATAAGAATTACAGAAGGTTTATATTCTTTGCTATCCGACATTTTTTTTAATTCATAGGACATTTTATTTAAGTTCTAGACAAAAATTTAGTTTTCACTGTCAACAAAGCAGCAAGGTATACGATATCACGTGACAAGCTCACGTAGATGTTCACAGAATTATTTTGCTGTCGGAATCGAGTACACAGATCTGCTACTCATCGTTTGGTCGATTTGAATCTACAAAAACACTTTTTTTCGACGGAACACTTTTTTTTATTGTCATTTTTGCTTATTCAAAGGTTTTGAGCTTTATTCAGCAGACCAACAGCTACTGTAGGTCGGCATCGGTCTCAATTTAGTCGAAGTATATCACTTGGAGAACTTGGCAAATGATGAATAATCGGCTCCCTTCCAAAAATCGATCAACTGAAATCAATTAGTCTTGATCCGAATTATCTGATCCTTATAATTCGGATCCAGTATCCGGATCATATGAATCAGAGTTATGATGATTGTAAGTTACCACTTTTTCAAGTCGTTTAATTACCTAGTACATTAAGCTTAGTTAAACTGAAGTTTCGGTTTATACTCGTCGATCTCACTAAATCGGATTTCTCTGCGTATTAAAATATGTTGTTCAATCTTCCCTATAAAATTGTATACGAAAATATTTTATTACGACAGGCAGTGATAGTATTTCATAGTAGCAGATACATATATGTGTGAGAATATTTGCTCAACTAGAGTCACACAAATGATGCGGACAATTAGCGTTAACTATAATAGTAGCACTATTAAACTACGCAGACCATGAGAAGTACTTTCGAATTTGTGGGGGCCCCCACGGTATCCATCATTTGGTGCCACGTTAACGTCGCTAGATGCGATGGCTTTCACCATCAACGAAAAAAAGGTAAAAAAATAAGGCAAAGCTATCTAAGATTTTGATGTATATCGATTACGGGGTGCTCTGGTCATTTTTTTTACTAGATTTTAGCACAAAAATCTGTATTATTCAGCTTTTGCAACGACTCATCCGATTGAATTCTAGATGAGCTAAATACGAGCACAAATATTCGGTAAAATTAATTTGAATTTTTAAAACTTGGTCCGATCAGACATTAGTTCATCATTTTTTTAGAACAAACAGTTAGTTAACAATTTCAGTTATCTCAGGAAAAGATGAAATAAATTGGTCCAATGAACAATTTTTTTCATTTTATTTTGCACAACGAATTTGTGCCTCAGTTTGAGCTATCTAAGAAAGTTATGGATGACGTTGTTTTTAAAAGCCGAATTAAATATAAAAATTTGGGCTTAAAAACTAAGTAAAAAATGGACCAGGAGCCCGTAATTTGATATAAAATGTTTAATTATACAAGCCCTCCGACTGAATATCATGTGACATAAATTATTTCCGTTAATTTATTTCTAAAATGAAATTTATTTTAAGTTATTTTCATATAATAAATAATTTAGTCTTGGAAGATTTGAAATAAGGAATTTAAAAAATAAAAAATCGGTTTAAATGTGTTTAAGCTATCTTGTAGAGAATTTTTTTTGGTCATTTTAAGACCTAGGATTTTTTTTCTTCAAAAAATTTTCAAAAAAATCGATTTTTCGGTCAATTTTTCGTGATTTTGCAGGTAGCCCCCAACCCGGTTCTGGAGAAGCCGTATGAAGTGCTCATTTTTTGGCCAGTGAAAATTAAACAGTTTTTGCTCTCTAGCAACCTTTCAGTACATTATTGACCTATAGACTATAGTTGCTAATACGTTCATCAGAAAGTCGACCCTTCCGATTCTTTTGGGGGTACTTTCAAGTCTATACGATGAACTTGAGATTGACCTTGATCTTTGACCGGTTATTAGAGGTCAAATATTGGTCGCCGACCCTCAATCAAAAAACCCGCCAACCGAAAAACGCTTAATTTTCACTTGCCAAAAAACCGGTAAAAATATGTTCTCAATTCACTAAATAAGTTAATTCTACGTCAATTTTTGCTTTAAATTGAATCAAACAAAGATGTTGCGGAAAAGTACGACGTCGTGAAATAGATAATGCGCCGTCAGGTTTAAAAAATATCTCGTTCGGTTTTTAGGCGGAAAAAATGAAATTCTGAAAATTTGATGAAATCTGATTATGCTCGATCAATTTTGTTTCAAATTGAATAAAACAGACTTATAATGAAACCTATGACAAATATATGTTGCAAAAAAATCGTTGAAAAAATTATTCTCTGTTGGTTTTAAGCGTGAAAAACTGATTCATTGTTTATAATTTATTTGCGCATGGTAAAGTTCCGAGCATGGCAAAGAGGAGAACCAAACGCCCACGCCCTCCAAAACCCTTCTCACGCTGTTCTCACGCCCTCGTTGAACCAATCATACATCTCATTCACACTAATCACGTATTATTTCATCACTTTTAAGAATAAATTATTGTTATTGACGTATTCTAGAAAAAATATAAACCATCTCTGTTCCACTCATGCATTCTTTACACCCACAACCCCCTTAAATTGCTCAAATTGAAAACTGTTAAAATATCCAAATTATTAAGTACACGTGCTTTAGGCCCCGTATAAAGTAATATTGAAACTGCTGAAAACGATAATCTTTCTGTGTCTTTCTTTTAGTTCTCGAAAATCTGACTTCGTACTACCGAAGGTAGATCCTCTACCGTAGATGCAGTGTTCTAAAACGGAATGAGTATTGTAAACGGTGTGAACAGTGTCACTGGACACCATATTTACTACTGAGAGTGACTTCGGTTGAACAAAGGATATCCCTTTAAACACATTTATACTGATACTTGATTTATACTGATCGTTTTTTTGCACATCATTTTTGAGTCATATTTATCGTATTTAATAAATTATTAAAAATCCCTAAACAATAAAATTTGCAAATTGTCTGTCCGGTAGTTTCTACAAAAACATTAGGATTTTTTGTAATAAATTTGGTGTAATAATATTTTATTAAATACGATAAATATGACTCAAAAATGATGTGCAAGTCAAAAAAAACGATCCTAAATCACTATAAATGTGTTAAACGGAAAGCTTGTCACAACATAGATTGTAAATATTTCAATCATTTTTTATCAGTGGCTTGACCTTCATGATATAATTGATCAAGTGCTTGAATCTCTAGATATTTTCAAACTAAAGGAACATTTTTTACGTATTTTGTAAGTTACAACCTATCACAACAGATTTTGCTATGAAATCGTGTCTTAGCAGTAAGTGGATTTGCCGAGTTTTCGATCGATGACAAATAATAATTTTTTTTCTACTTAGTGATAACTTAGAGGTAGCTTAGTGATAATTTTCCTCCTGATTTTTGAAAACACTCGGGATCCCGATCCCGTCCCGGGGCGACTTAAGTGAAAATTTCGATCCCGAGTCGGATTCCCGACCGAAAATTAGGAAAAAACTTATGGATGCAAAATCTAGCGAACTTAAACCCCGACAAGTTTGACCAGTAAAAATGGACAATTTTAGGACTCATTTTCACATTCTCAAGAAATATTTCAAAACTTTATTGTCTAACAGATCAAATACAGAGGTCTACTTTATTAAAACTATCCGGCCAGATCTTTATGGGCTATTATTTGTTAAAAAGGCTCTGAACAAACATTTTGAAATTGTATGAAAAGATCTTCTAATTTAGTATAAGTTCTTGTTCGTAAGTTTTTTAAATTTGTACAATTATTACTTGATACCATTTTTAAAATTAACTTTAAAAGTTAAACTTTTATAAATTATGATCACAACCGGATAATAGGAATTATCCTGCCAAGAAAAAATAATAGTGGGATTATTTAATTGTTATGAGGGGAAATGTCTGAATCGACATTGCGGGAATAAATGTGAATTCCTAATTTGTGTTCAATTCAGCAAATTTAATGGTAGATTGAAGAAAAATTATGAAATTATGGTTATATGGAAATTATGGATATAACTTATATCATAAAACGTGGGGTAGAGTGCTGCACTCTGAGTGCAACTGGATGTGGGTTTTCAGAAAAAATATTTTCCTATAATTAAAAAACTTATATATTAATTTCAGAATAATCTTTAATATTATAAAAATTTTAAATGGTATGTAAAACATAAGGTTTTTTTACATCGTGTATTGGTTAAGATCTTCAAGAAATTGCTGTTCTAGTTCGAAAATTCATATTTTCTGTTTCACAAATTATGTTAGTTATAAACGGTCTAGATAGAGCTTCATGCCATTTTTAAATTTTTATTTGTGATGATTGTCATTTTAACATACATGTAATAATAAATTATGCAGCACAATTCATGTTTTATTTGCTTGTATTTTCAAACGTAATATTTTGAAAATGCCGCTTCTTCTTGAATAGAGAAGCCTCAGAAGAAAATTCTAAGTAAACGCCTCGAAAGTGTTTAAGATTACGTAAATGTGTAATATTTCCAAAATATAATCGTAAAACTAATTGTCATATAAAACGTTGTCGAAATTAGGCTCATTTAATGAGCTTGGGAAATGAACTATTCCAGTTTCAGCGAAAATAAAATTTGATGAGGAGGTATAGACGCTGGGGTTAAATGACTCATGATGACGTCATTGATAAAATCTGGTATCAGATTCGACTTCCTGGTGCCGTAATTAGTTTTCATGACAAGTTTGGACCCAATCGGAGCACTTTTGGGAAAACGGATTATTGAAATCCTGCTATAATCCTCCACCCACGCACAAATTTCAAAATTTAATTCTATTAAAAGTTGCGGAATATAATTCTACGTCCGCTGATTATAGGTTTCATGGGGTTCCCAAATACCATTACGCCAGAAAACCTGTATCCCTTCTAAAAAAAACCACCATAGTATCAAATTGAGAGCATTTTTGTCTTCCTATTTTTTCTCCGCGTTTGATACTAGAAAAGACGGCATAAATGATCCCCAGTTGATGTATTGGTGGCTGTTTTTAGCTTTATTCGCTAAGGACTAATTTTTTCAAATAAAAAAATAATGAAAAAATGATTATTTCAGAAGTAAACAGTCAAAAAATCAATTTTTCATTTTCTAAAATACGTTCACTACCTTAAAACCAAAAATAAGATTATTTACGACCTTTGGAAAGCAACATTTTCGATTTGGAATATTGTTTAAATTTAGCTTATGCGCGTCTCAAGTAAAAATTCTCAAAAATCCCTGTTTGAAAATTTATTAATTTTCATTTTAAAAAACTTAGTTTTCAGAAAACCATTGGTGATCTACTTATTTTTTTTACTTCCATATTAAGAAATACTTCTAGTTAAAAATAACAAATTAAAAGTACAGGGGGGTGCGGCGTAT
>SCLH01000893.1:166128-183697 GCA_004367855.1 Oikopleura vanhoeffeni
AAATATGGATCTCCACCCCAAATGCGACTAAACTTTATAAGTAAAATTTTCTGAATTTAATAGGAATGATGCAGCCAATCATCAACTTAAACCTGAATCTGAACTATCATTGGCTGATATTTGAATTTAGTATATTGGTCGTACGGTGTGGAGATCCAAAAATAATGTTATTTTATTTTGTTATGAACATATTTAACAGTTTAACCGGTTAGATGCCGTCTTCGGAACATCAGGCAGAATTGAGCAATTGAACATACATTCACCCCAAAAATTTTGAAGCAAATTGTGTAGCTAATATTTTTCTTATTTAAGGAAGTTGTATGTACGCAAATTATATTTGCTTTAAATTTTTGTCTCGACTAAATCTGTCGAAAAAAAGAGACTTCCATGACCATAATTTCTCTCATCATACGGCGCTAAACTCGCTCGCACCCTAACTATATCCAGGTTTACAGCTGCAAAAATAAGATCCGGCATTGTCATAACAGTCTTGAAGCTCATTACACGTATTCAACGATTCGTCGGAACATTCATTAATATTTTCGCATAATTCGTCATTTAATGTATTATACCCAGTTTTGCAAGAACATTTATATGAACCTTCAGTATCATTACAATCTTGAGCTTTTGTGCATATATTTAAGTCGTCATCAGAGCATTCGTTAATATTTACGCATGATTCGTCATCGAGTGTTTCATACCCAGTTTTACAGGTACATTCATAAGATCCAGCATTGTCTTGACAGTCTTGAAGCTGATTACACGTATTCAAGGAATCGTCAGAACATTCGTTAACATTTTCGCATGATTCGTCATCTAGTGTATTGTACCCAGTTTTACAGGAACATTCATATGAACCTTCAGGGGTTGATAGTAAAATGTATAAATGCCTTATTTTGAAGTTACACCAACCTTAACGAAAAGTTCCAGAATTCAAAGTTAGACAAACTTCTCGCTAAATGGTTATAAATTTAACCACCATAAATAGTACTTATTAAGAACAATATTAATTTATATTATTTTTTAAAAAAAGCATATATTTTTTTTACTGAATTAAATTGAAATAATCAGATCCTGCAAAAAATTTAAAATTTTACGGTAAAGAACTCTTGTTCTTGCAGGTTCAAGTTCAAATCTCAAATTTATACAGGGTGTAAGGTTTTTCCCTTCTTTTTTCCAAATTGGATACACTTGATTCCCGACGTTTTGATTGGTTGAATCTGAGAAAGACGTAGGTTTTTTGCCGCAATTAACCATTCTCATCGCTATCCAATTTGGAAAAAAGAAGGAAAATCTTACACCCTGTACAGCCTGAGTTTTCTCGTTACGGCGTTTTTTTTTTATTCTTATTCTATGAACCAATCAGAAACAGTTATTCCGGATATTTACGAATCACCATCGAGTATTTTAGCGGAATAAAAAACGCCGTTAACGAGAAAACTCAGGTTGTACATTATACGTTTTATACATTTAAATATCGACCTAGCCTTCAGTATCCTTACAATCTTGAGCTCTTGTACATATATTCAAGTCGTTATCAGAGCATTCATCTATATTATCACATGACAAGTAACTGGTGTCGGTTGCTTTTATTTGATCAGTGTAAAGTCTCTTGTCAAAATATCCACTGTTACATTTGCAATAAGCAGTTGGTATACCTATGTCTTCAATTTCACCACAACCTTTTTTGGTTAGTGCAACGTATTTTTATTTGATAATAACTAATGATTCTGGATCTATCGAAGATAATACTTCGAAGATAATACTTCGGTATGGATAGTTACTCAGCTTCATAACTGTGAAGTCATAAAAGATAGTACCAATCACATCACATCATTCCTAAAATAAGTTGACAATCGTGTGATTTCATTGGTCATTATCTTTTATGACGTCAGTTAAGACTCTGAGTAACTATCTATACCGAAGTTTAATCTTTGATATTTAGGCCTCCCAAGCAAGACATAAACCCTGTTAAACTTACTGGTTTAATGCGCAATACGGTATTGCCAATAGCCTTTCCTTTATTTTCATTAGTATCACATGTTCCTGGCTGACATGGTACAGTAGCAGCACAATTCTTGTCACTGGCATCAGATGCAAAAAACATTGAAAACTCCGCAACGTAAATTTCACCGGTTAGTTTGTATAACGAAAAATTATTGCTACATGTACATTCGGGATTTTCGCCATTCATAGCACACTCTGACTTTTCAGTGAGGTCGATAGTAAAATGTACAAAGTATACATTTTACAACTAAAATTTCTAGAACGGAAAATTTGGCAAACTTCAGGCAAAAATAAAATGGTGACACATAAAACAACCATAAGTGAACTCTAAAAATATTTTTTGTGCTTAAATTAATAATAATTTTCGAAATGCAATGACGTAATGAAGAAACCAGATTTCGATAAATTTTAAACAAATTTAGTTTTTGCAATAAAACATATTTTATGTCATTTCAATGATTTTAATCTAAATAATCTGATCCGGCAAAAATTTTTGACTATCATTTTCTAGAACTCTCGTTCTTGCATGTTAAAGTTCAAAATTTCAAATTCATACATTAAACGTTTTATTCATTTTACTATCGACCCTTTTCAGTGGAGCACGTGACCGAATTACAAGGATCAATTCTTTGACATTCATTATTAGAATGTTCATCACTATCCGCAACCTCTTCATAACCATTTTCACACAGACAACTGGCAACATTATTATTTTCGGAACAATATGAATAAGCTCCACATGGCACTGTTAATTCGTGTTTTTCACAAGCTAAACAAAGATCGTCAGTGAATTTACAACAATTTATCGTATATATCCCATTCTTATGAAAATCGTCCTGAAACCGTCGCATGGTTGAAATTTTTAAATGCTTATATACCAATAATCGTTGTCCGTCTGATTTCACCAAAAAAATAGAAAGGAGCCAAAAATAAACATGCTATGCTTTCGGTTCGCTCCCTATCGCAGAACTAGTTCTACCATACTACCACTCCGCTAGCCCTACCAGTGGTAGACTACCACACCGCTCTATAGAACATATTTGGACGTGGATGACTGGGAACCTTTCAGCGTGATTTCAGCGGGTGCATAAATAGGTAAAATATGTTATCTGCTATACGGTAAAGCCTATACCCATTTCTCAACCAAATTGTCTCTCACTACAGTCTGAAATATAAACAGTTTGGACGGCAGGGGGTTTTTAACAAAAAATTTTATAAAAAAAAAGGTTTTTAACAAAACATTTTGTAACAAAAACAGCATTTTTTAACAAAAATTAATTTTAACAAAACACCATTTATTAACAAAAAAAACATTTAATAACAAAAAAAATATTTTTTAACAAAACATTTTTTAACAAAAANAAGTGATTTCGATAAATTGCGTAGGTTAGGTTCTTTTTGCGGAAAACACTTGTAGATTAAAGACAGAAAATTGCAGGTGATTTCTGAGGAAGTCACTTTTTAGAAAATCAAATTCCTAATCTTTTCGTCTACATATAGCAGAAAGTAAAACGAATAACACGCCTACGTTTTTCTACAAATTCGTAACTTTTTGCCTTACACGCCTACGCGTTTTTGTCAGTCGCATTCGTTTAGTTTGGACTTAGTAGTATTAGTTTTTGTTCTGACGTCTCCCATTTGCTCACAATAAAATTGCGTAGGTTGAAGCACAATTTTTAAATTTCACTTTTCTATAGGGTTAATAAAGTCAAAATGTGAATTACATACTATTAAAGTTTTAGTCTATCCTTAATATCGAGGACTAGAGAACAATGAAGTTGCCAGCACTTTTACTTTTCCCGTAATCAGCGCTCAAAGTCGGACCGAAAAATCGGCTTTGGAGCCTCCAAGGGTTAACAAAACAAATATTATTTAACAAAAAAAATATTTTTTAACAAAAAAATCATTTTTTGAGAAAAAACATATTTCACAAAATAAAATTTTGAACCTTTTAAGACGTTTTTGCGTTTATTTATGTTACAGTTTAATAATAAATGATGAGAAAGACGCTCAAACATGGGATAGTCTCAGAAAAATAAAAATTGAAAAAATGGCGGCTAAAATATCAGTCAAGTAGGATTTCGTTAGCGAACATAACAGATTATTGTGTACACTCATGGAATGGCAAAACTTTTGTCGTAAAAGACTATGGTTATTGTTAAATCAATATGGTCGTTTGTTCCTGCGGAACACAACCATATTATTTAACCCTTAATTTAACCCTAGCCTTTCCCAACAAACAGTCTTGCATCGTTTTTCACCGTGTACACTGGACAATATTGTACCTAACCCTAAATCTAATCCTTTAAATATACCGAAATATTATGTCTTCACCGAAAATTATGGTGTACACCAGGGGAAGTCTGAGGAACGTTCCCTTTTCCTAGCCTGGTGTACACTTTGGGCATGGCAAAACTGTTTGTCGTAAAAAACTAGGGTGAGGTGCAAGAAGAATAGGGTTCCTGTGGAACCCTACTATTCTCACCCCAACCCTATTTTTTTTCCTGACAAACAGTTTTGCTCGGTTCTGAACCGTGTACGCTGGACACGAATTAGACGGTCGTGAAGTTTTTAATTACCATACATCATGGATTGTATAGCATAACTTATGCTGCTTCAGTAAAGTTGTGCGCTTATCATGCATATATTGAATTATTCTACGATAATAAAAAATTTCAGCTTAATCTAAAAAAATTGAGCTTGAATAGCAAATTTGATGCAAACGAATAAAATATAAAGCTTGATGTACTTGACTTTGAGGGGACGCGAACGTAATTTTTTGTGTCGTGAAAATGAAATAAGACAATATGTGGCTAAAATTCGGGCTTGGCCTGATATACGTATTTCACGTGACCAAATTCTCCAGTGATCTTCACATTTTCATAATTTTTTAGGCATACATATTTTACCTTCGAACAGCCTAGCACGAGTTCTCGAATTGAATTCCTCACATAACCCTTTGATTCTCACTCAAGCCCTATTTTTCGTCTAACAAACAGTTTTTCACGGTTTTCTACCATGTACACTGGGGACGAGTTAGGCCATTAGTAGTTATGGCAATTATTATTTTCGAAACATTTAAGATTATACATCTTATGTGAAATTGTGGCGCCGATCACGAATGCCTCGATTTTTATTTTCAAAATTTAATTGCAAAAAAATAAACAATATTTTTTTGACACCTCTTGAATTTTCATGAAGACAGTTTTGGTTTAAAAATGTTTTTTTATGCTAAAATATTTTATGAAAATGTTTTTTTGTTGAAAAATAATTTTTTTTGTTAAAAAATGTTTTTTGTTAAAAATTTTTTTTGTTAGAAAATGTTTCGTTAGAAAATGTTTTGTCAATAAATGTTTTTGGTTAAAAAATGTTTTCCCGTTTTTTCATACTCATGGCTCCAAAATGTTTTAACATGGTCGGAATCATTCTTTTCGAGAAAGTTTAACCCCATAAACTCAAAGAATCCGTACTAAGAGGTCTAGTTTTGCAGATAAGTCTCCCGGTACTGACCCTACTTATGCGGCATAAGTTATGCCCATCACTGTGCTCCAGTGCAGTCGGTGAAATTCCTCGACCACTCTTATGACGCATAATCATGACGTTGCGTTTTTCATGACATATTTTTCATTCAGACCAATTTGGGTTCAAGAGAAGGTAAACCTTTTATTGTTCTCAAATTGGGTACGGTATAACTGTTTCCAAGTTTTCGATTTGAAACAAAAAGTCCGAAGGCGATGAGTGAGGCGCTCGATTGACGATAAGTATGGTTAGCGGAAATGGGGAAATAAATAACATACGTAGTGATAATATAATTTTTTATAATATATATAAGACAATTTATATAATATAATTAACGTATCCCCTATTCACACTATTGTTAATATCCCGGCCCTACTACTTAAAAACACACTACGTTTCCTAATCAGGGCCGGGATATTAACAAAAGTGTGACTAGGGGATATATAAGATGAAATTTGTACGAGATGAAATTATTCTGCAATCAGGTCAATGTCAAGAAGTGAAAATTCATTTTCTTCAATTTCTTCTGCTTGATAATGAAACAACAGACTCACTTCTTAAATCTACGAATTAAGTTATAAGTTTATTAATTTATAACTGAGTTAAAATGAAAAAGGAGATTGCTGTAGTTTTTGTTTTAAAATGTTTTGGTCAAATATTTTCTGCCCATTTTAAAGCGCTCAAAAATCCGCTCTCATTTTTTGTATTTTTGTCCGTCAAAGCCAAAAAATGGCCTTAAGGGGGTGGTCGAGGCGACCTTTTTAAGGTCTTTCCCGTGTATAAATTTGAGAAAATAAAATATTTTAGGAGTAAGTCGACCACGAGAAATTGAATGGCCTTAACCAAAATTCTCTATCTGCTCTAGAATTTTTCTTGAATTTTTGATTTTGACGTCATTTATACTGTCTCCAAACTCTCAAATCACGGGGAAAAATATTTTTTCTTGGTTAAAAAACCTATACGATAAAAAGAATTATAAATAAAAGTTTCTGTCTATGGTAAAAAAAATTTGAAAATTTTTGAAATTCAAAAATTTTTGAGATTTGAAAAATTTTTGAAATTCAAAATTTTTTTTAGATTTGAGAAATTTTTTAACTTGATATTGATAATTGAATNTTTTTTTTCTAATCTCAAAGATTCATCAAAACCTTGTCTTTGCATACAAAGTATAATGAAGTTACTACTGTTCTCCGTTTATTCTTGAGGCGCAGTTTAAAAAGGTCCAGATTGCCTCGACCACCCCCTTAAGTTCGCCGGCTAAAATGACATTTTTGGTCAAATTCCTATTTACACAAAATTTGTCATCACGAGCAGATTCTAGAAATGTTTCTGAAGTTTTTATATCTTGCTTAATTTTCAAGTTTTGGTGCTTTTGATATTTTTCAATAGTGTGAAATTAAAGGTAGGGTGGCGCTCACTTTAAAAGCTCACTTATTACAGGTGAATTTTGAACAGGTGAAATAAGGAAGCTTTTTGGCGCGCCGCGGCGTATCATATCCGTTTGGCATAGTAGGAGATTTTTTAAACAGACAGAATATTGTCAGATGCCTAACCAAAATTTTCATAAAAAAAGGTTACGAAAAAAATATATGATGGTCCTGAGAGCTTTATAACTTCGAACATGTTTACTCGAAAACAGCAGGAGTGATAACTTAAAAGAAAAGTACTGATCAAACAAACAATATATTTTTAATTGTTACTAATCATTTGACTGAATCATTAAATTGAATATAATTTCACACTATTGAAAATATCAAAAGCACCAGAACTTGAAAATTTCAGAAGCATTTCTAGAATCTGCGCGTGATGACAAATTTTGTGTAAATATGAATTTGACCAAAAATGTGATTTTAGCCCGTGAACTTGAGGCCATTTTTGGGCTTTGACGGACAAAAATACAAAAAATGAGAGCGGATTTTTCAGCTCTTTAAAATGGTGGAAAAATATTTGACCAAAACGCTTTAAAACGAAAACTACAGCAATCATATTTTTTTACTTTAACTCATTTATAAACTTATGACTTAACTCGTAGACTTAAGAAGTGACTCACTTTCTTTGCGCAATAATGAAATGGCAGGTCATTGTCTTCTCTAGTGTGCCACAATCTACTATTATTTCTATGTACACGTGTAATGTTTTGCAGAATTGTAGTTTGAAATTCCCCCTGAAATTGTCGTATCGGCAATATAAGGTATATTTAAAGGTTCCATATTATTAGGACCATAAAAAAAAGTTTTTTGTGTTCGCCTTCTAATGTTTTGATCCTTATATTCAAAAAATTTAGCTCTCAGGGCCATCATATGTTTTTTTGGTCTAAATTTATAATTTGGATTCAGACCAATCTGGGTACAAGAAAAGGTAAACCTTCCCTTGACCCCATTTGGGTTCAAAAGATACCAAGTCGGTATTACCGACTCGAATGAGTAGCTGATGAGTCGGTATGAAAAGGTCGTATAAATCTGTAAACTTGGGTACTAACGTAGTTTTAGCGAGGAAAACGATGGCACCAAAAACATTTTCATCTCGATAAAATTCGTTCTTGACCCCAAGTTATTGACGACCATCAGCTTTAATTTTTAGAAATTGTTCTTAGTTATGAGTTCTCGTTCAAGTTGTGATCTGATGATGCTAAAATAATTGTATAGCTATAAATAACGTAAATATCCGCTTTAAAAAACTATTTTTCGTTACATTATACAAATTGCCCAAAACCATCGAGACACTTAGTAAAAGATCCCTTTGAGGGATATTAGATAAAATTAGAAAATTGCGACACAGAGGGTCCTTTGGTTAAAATGAAAGTAAATTAAAAGAAATTTTTGACGTGAATTTGGAACGCTGAAGACTCTTAGAAACATGATGAGAACTATTTACTCCGATCAAATAGATTTTTAGTGAATTTTGACAACTAACAAACTTTCTTAAAACTGAATGATTTTGTAAACTTGATTATTTTGGTACTGACGGAGGTAATGTCCGCGAACAAAATTGGCTGAAAATTTGATATAATACTTTAGCTTATATTAGCTTTATTAAGCTGGTTTCAAAAAATGATTGGTTGTGGTCTCGCGGTCATCCGACAATATTTTATTTTGGTAGATGTCGTTATAGTTGTAAATTTGGGTGATTTCGATTTCAACAAGGATCTTACAGTTTATCACCGATTTGATATACTTCATATCAAACGAGACCTTCAAACGATTATTAGAATAGAGAAAATACGATTATAGATATAATTTTGACGGACAAAATTGTTCTTAATTCTAAAATACAGTAGATGTCGTCTGAAGAATTTTTGACACATTTCCTCAAACCCCATTGAAACCATCACCAAAATATTTGCCATATTGAACTTACTGGTCACAGGATCATTAGCCACTTGAAGTTTTTTACTGGGCGCTGAAGAGAAAAAATGAATTTTGCTCATGTACGCCTCGTGTGGACATAAATTGTTTATGATTTATAATACCGCCATCATCATGTTCACTTTGGCAAATCTTTTCGTGGTTGATTTTAGGCGGTTTTAGCTACTTCAAAATTCTTTAGAAGATTATCTATTTCACAATTAAACAAAATTTCGTCCGGCAAAATTAAAGATAATTGTTTGAAGGTCAAGTGAGATATAAAATATATCAAATCGGTTCTAAACTGTCAGATCCTTGTTCAAATCAAAATCACCTAATTTTTTGATTCCAGTTTAGTGTTATATGAAATTCTCAGCAAACTTTTTTCGCGGACACTACCCCCTTGAAATCTCTTACAATAAAGTCATAAAATTATAAAAAAAATGCTATTCATACTATTTGATTGATTCGTTAAATCTCAGTGGACGAAATGGCAACTCGATAGGTTGTGCAATACCAGTAGTGCTGATGTAATGGGCTTATGTATGCAAATACAGTAAAAATCGCTTGAAATAATCTACACCTCTCTCCTCGGTGTGGTAAATATAAAGTTGAGATTGACGTTCAGAGTGAGAACTCTAACTTATGAATGAGTCTCAGCATGGCCATCCAGGCTGTTTGCTTATCATTTTACTTGATTTCGGTAGCTTGGGAGTTTGAAGGCGGTTGTGGGTGTAAAGAATGCATGAGTGGAAAAAATAGTTATATATTTTCTAGAAACCCGTCAATAAAAATAATTTATTCTTAAAAGTGATGAAATAATACGTGGGTAGTATGAATGAGATGTATGATTGGTTCAGCGAGGCGCATGGAACGATTTTGGAGAGCGTGGACGTTCGGTTCTCCTCTTGCATGCTCGAAACTTACCATGCGCATAGAAATTATAAAGAATGAATCCAATTTTACGCTTATATTCGAAACTATCAAGTTTCATAATAATGCATTTTTCAATTATGCGAACGTTTTCGTTTATTCATTATCAAGCATTTAACATAGTTTAACCAAAAAAAGTACACAAAGTCAAGTTCAGCGCAGATCCAGATTAACGAAAACTTATTTTGAAAACTGGGCATATTTACAAAAAATATTTGTGCCAAGATTCAACAGAGTTGAAAAACTTCCGGAGTTTGTTTGGATTAAATTTTGTCTTAACATGCGTATATCGAAGAACTGCCTAGTTAATTTATGTCAATCGTCTATGTTTTTTGATTTGACATAAAATACACTAGGCAGGATCTTTCGATATAGAATGCTTCAGACCGAAACATGCCCCAAATACCTACGATTTTCTGTATTAGAATAATGTGATTTGTAAATTCACTTTCTTTCTGTAAATTGGTTAATTTTAATGGGAGAGGGAGATTTTTAAATTCTTCCATAAATTATTTTGGCCAATTTGTAAGTTTGACAGTTGAATATGTTCTAAGACACCTAATGATTTGCAAGTTTGTTGTGTTCTTGAGCCCGTTTTTTTATAACCTACGAAAATGACCTATATAGCGTATGAGCAATAACACTGGAATTTGTATACGCAATTTGATATGTTGAAAAGTTGTGAAGTGGGCTTAAATGTGTGCGAAATATAATTGGGAAATTTTCTACTACGATAGCAAAGATTAATACATATGTCAGGCGTTATTTTTTTCATTTTTTCTAAATTATTTGCTTTGCATAAAAATCACCCAAATTCCAGAAAATAATCTTCTTTCTGAACTTCCTTACTTTTAAATAAATCATTAACAATAAATTCATTTGAAATAATTCGATTATATTATTTTTTTAATTAAGAATTTAGAAACTTTTAATTAATAGCCTATACTTTAACTTATACTCTAGCTAGCGTTAGCCCGTTATACTGCTAGTACATCACACATATAAATACAAGCGTCTAGCGCGCAACACCTAGGGGTGGAAAAAAAGATAGACTTAGTAGCTAACCTGAATTATAGTCTAGACAAAAGTATAAAATTTTTTTTCGAGGTGGTTTTATCATTTTCTTTAATGTTCTAATTTTTGTTCAATCAACCATGATGGGTAACTGTTTCTAGAATAAATTACGTAGGTCCTCCAGGCTTTCTTCAAAACTGTTCCGCATCGGTTTCATAATAAGTCTGTTTTATTCAATTTGAAACAAAATGACCGAGCATAATCAGATTTAATCAGATTTCTGTATTTGTTTTTACCGCCTAAAACCGAAGGAGATTTTTAAATCAGACGGCGCATTACTATTTCAAGACGTCGTACTTTTCCGAACATCTTTGTTTATACAATTTAATGCAAAATTGACCGAGAATTAATAACTTTTGTGTGAATTGAGAACATATTTTATCAGTTTTTCGATGCCGCAACGGTGAGCAATCCTTCACAGAATCAAAAAATTTTACTGCAGTTGACAGAGAAGTTTTAGTCTCCCGTATTTTTTCTCCTTGATTCTATCTGCCCGTTATCGATCCTTCCAGTCCAACTGGAGAAGAGGGCTATTTTCCTCAGCAATTCCAACATTCTACACCCACAACCCCCCCAACCCTGTGGGTTTAGCACATTGAATCAGACAAGCTGAGAAACCCTTAATCATATATTTGAATTTTTTTCTGTAGTTCAAAATTAAAAACTTTTGCTTTCACCAAACTCCTCTAATTATGTCAAACGGTACTTTCAAAACCAAATTCTGACCAGTCAATCTGTCTGCCTATGTACCGTAATAGATAAAACCGGATTGGATAGGACCAAGAGCATTTTAGAAGTATTATTATAGTGACTTGGCTTGTTAAATCAGGTAAATTGGTTCATTTTAAACGGTACTAGTATATTTACAGAAGCAATCAAAATGGTGTCCGATTATGCCACAAATGTCAAAATTTTAGATTATTTGACACCGTACTAGGTAGTATTAAAGTTATTATCATGAATGTATTTTTGACTTGTTGTCTATGATCATGAGAAAAAATATTAAGGAGGTTGTGTCCCTGGCTAAGAAATTGATACCGTAAAGTTGATGATAAATGGTAGATGGTTTTATTTTTTGAATTATTAGTTATCTTTAACTCACA
Organism: Oikopleura vanhoeffeni; assembly: GCA_004367855.1. NCBI lineage: Eukaryota > Metazoa > Chordata > Appendicularia > Copelata > Oikopleuridae > Oikopleura > Oikopleura vanhoeffeni. Next base: position 178,109 of record SCLH01000893.1, read on the forward strand.
TACGCAGCCGTGGCCATATCTGGCAAATGTGACTTGCGAGCCCTCTGTTTAATAAGTTAACTTTTTCCGATCACATTTTTATTCAAAATGATCGGTGTTTTTCAAATTCTCAGAGAATTTATTCTCTATCTTTTGGCTTATTTATCTTTTCTTATCGACCTAGATTATCAAAAGTGTGAACAAGAGATATTCTGTATGACTTATAAAGTAAGGTCTTCTAGCTACTTTGGTTTTTCTAGAAATCGCGAAAAACTGCCAATTTTGTTCGCTGCTGGAACATTTGGAAATTGGCTCAAACTTAATTATACAGTAGGTTCTGTTGGTTATTTTGCCATGATTTCTGCCTGCTGTAAAAGTGTGCTTCTTGAATTTCCTTCACTTCATATTTTAAAGTTCTAGGGGTTAAATTCAAGCAAACATTATCTTTGAATTTTATTCTGAAGAAAATACTTAGAAAAAAAATGAAAAAACGGAAATTTCGAAAATAAATTTTTGGATGATTTTGTTGGTAGTACACTTTGTTATCACCCAAAATCAGTTTGAAGCATTTTCAATGCCCCTGAGGCCTCATAAAACCGGCAACCAGTACCCGCTTAATAATTTAATTTTCTGGGCTTTTGCCTTAACTCGAGCAGGTGTCACCATAAATTGATTGTTTTTTATTAAAATAATAAGATTTTTATAGCCATTTCACATCAACTGCAATGTAGATAAATTTGTCAGCTATGAATAGTTAGTTCAATTGTATCGAATCATCTTAGCGGTATGCAATCGATTCCGCGTAATTTTGAAAATAATAAATCTAAAATTACATTACTTTCAAAAAAGAAAATTCTAGTTAATTCATCAATATTTATTGTACCATTAAAAAGTCTATTTTTTCCAAACTACACGCCTCCTAGCGTGTTCTGGAATGGGTTCGAAGCTGGCTAAGACTATTCACCCGGATCAGCCTAATGAAAAATTGCCATATCATCAAAATAAATACAAAAATTTCGAGTGAGTTCTTTCAAAATATATATTCCAAAACAACAGTTTAATGATTTTTGTCTGTTCAGAGTGAAAAAACAAAAACGAGAGAGGTGAGTGTGGTGATGGATAGGGATATTAAGCGACGAGTGATTGTGCGGGCCGCCTGTCGGCAAATATTGTACTGTATTATTTATTGCTCAATATGTCTGGTGCACGGAGAATGAAGGCTAACTACGCCTTAGTTATTTTTTATACAGAAAGCCTTCATGGAAGTTCCAAGTTTGTCTGTTTGTTAAGTTTGAATTAACCATTACAATATTGTACAAAAGTGCATTATTTAAACCCAAGAATTCGATGTAGAATTAAACCGCTTAATATTTTTTTATGAGATTCACTATGATTACACAAAATTTTCTGAAATTTTCAAATATCGACTTTGAAACCAGATTGCATCGCTCCGTTTTGACTGAGAGCGGACGCAAGACAAACAAAATATAATTTGCCTCTCCTCTTAAAGTTAGCTCCGCTTCATACAAATAGCTGTAGAAGTCTAGTATGAAAATTTTTCGATCGAAAACATCAGAGACGATATAATATTGTACGAGAATAAGATTATTTTAATAAAATGTCTGGCATAAATTCTGTCGAATGAGAGCGTTTTACAAAATGAAGAACGTTTTTTTCTGAATACCTTTGTCTTACAAAACTCACGATTGACATAAAACGAATTATTATAATGTTTTTAAACTTCACTCACTGATGCGAATTTTTCAGGAACAAATGACTTTTCGAAATTCATCAGACCTATAATTTGTAACACATGGATTTTAGTTGTGTATGCCGAAATTAAAAAATCACAAAAACAACTTGAAATACAAACAAAAATAATTATGAATTATACTGTATGATTGGTAAATCGATTATAACAAGTATTAACCTACTTACCGATAAGTATTTCTCTATTATAAAATTATCTCTCTAAAAGTAATCAATCGCAAGCTTTACCTCTGATTTAGTATTTTTTTGTATTTTTTCTTTCGATCTGTTTTTAATGAACACACACTCGGCTCGGTCCTGATATCGGTCTCTGCGTGATACAGACTTTACGAGATTTACACAGTCTGACAAATCGTCCTACCGAATGCTCTATAACTGTCGAATCATCCATATATAATCTTATTTTTTTTATCATGATGTAAATAAAACGATCGAACCAAATATTTGTGCCTTTTTTTATCTTAGGCGCCTCATATACATTTGGTAGTTTTAAAATATCATAACTCAAAAATTATTTAAAAACATATTATCTTAGCTTTCGATTTATTATCATATTCATAGATTAAGTAACTTTGGATTATTCAAGTTTAACACAAATTGACCGAAGTCTAGAATTTAATACATTTTGAAGAATCTAAAAATTTTAAAATTAAATCATGCATTTAGATGCTGATTATCACATAACAGCTAAGAATAGTTTAAACGCTTTGTGGTCATATTGATCATTCAGAATGTTTGTTTACTCGGATAATGAAAGCCTCAGTCTTTCGCGATCTTTTTGTATGTAAAACCACTCTTAATAATTTAAACTTGTTTTAAAATTTTGCCTTTTGAGCTAGTAAGTGGTTTGAGTTTCATCAGCAAATCATCGAGTTTTTATATCTCGTCACAGCATGTAATATGTAACTGATGTTTTTTGGAAGATTTTGTTGATGTTGTCTCACTCTGGAGAGCATACGACAAGTCTGACCTATGTAAACTCATTACATGGACATAAAAATTCGTATACAAGGTTAGACTTCGCGTATTATCAGTCACTGTTTTGCTAAAATGGAGAGTTAACTTTTACGCTACGTTTAGTAACGTTGACTCGAAATTCAGGTATAAATTTGCCATTTTACGGTAATTCGCAATAAAATATCTATTTGAGGTGAGGAGTATTCAAAAGACATATGTGTAGAAGTTTTCGGGCGGTTTTTCGCTGTCTGATAAGATATTTTTATTTACTATTAATTAGTGCAGCGCGGTAAGAGTTTCGTAAATAACCTCTCTGAGTTCTTCAAGAGTTTCTAAGAAATTTTCATGTGAACGCTCGAGTCTAGTTCCTATGAAGTTGTCAGTATACCTCCTTAAGATATTTTTTCTGACAACAGAGTGTTCAAAGTTTGAAAATAACTGTTTGGAAGACATTTTTTCGATATTTTTCGAATTCAAGTTCGTTTTTTGAATTATTAATCTGTGTATCAAGAAAACTATCTGATTTCTTGATTCATTTCCTCTACGGTATAGTTTAATAGATTATCATCAGTATTTTATTTCTTAATGAAAGCCCTCATGTATTCTTGTTGTATGACTATAAGTCTCATCTCGCAAACCTACTGTAAGCTTATCAGCTTCCCAGTTCTTTTGATTTTCAACTATTTTTATTTCAAGAATGAATAAATAAACTTGATAGCAAGAACTTAAAGCACTGCCCATGTTAAGTCCGGTTTGCTGTTGGTCACTCCTAAGGGCCGTTTTGACATGCTGAAATTGTTAAGCGTTTTACTAAAAATGCTTAAAATTCTCTCTTTTGGCGGGCTAAAAGTTCTCCATTTATGCCCTTGAAGTTGAAATATTACGCGTTGAAATTTTTTCTAAAATATAAGAGACACACCGCACACATTAACATTCGAGTAAATTTGTTCAATGTCGGCCGTTAATACTCTATGAATGGCTGGGTCAAAATTTTTTGATCATTAGAAACGCGTTCTTTAATTCTTCGTGTTTTTTACTAAAAAAGAACATTGCAGCTTTAGCTTATAAGGATTTAAGAAAATTCTTCAGCATTGTTTACAACGCATCATAGGCAGTTGCAAGCCTCTAAGAGGTTCGTTTAACCTTATGTAGCTTGGCGCACCGTAAACAATTGAAAGCAGAGTTTGAACAAAGACTTCTAATTTTCAAATTGGTAGGCACCCTGTAAAGGTTTTGTAAAGCTTTCTATTCTTTCAGATCCTTTCTAAACTGGTTCTATCATTAGCCTTCCAATTTTTTGAAATTTTTTCTAGAAGCTTTCATCTTACATTAAATCAGTTTTGTCATGAACACTAGTCGCTGCTTATCTACTTTCAGAAGTACAATATCTTCATGGTCATTTAGAAATTTTTTCAAGATTTTTGTTCTAGGGTCAAAAGTCTTAGCATTTGACATAGATATGCCAGTCAAGATTGAATTAGATTTCATTCCAGCAATATCAATTTCAGAAATTTGATTTTTCTTGGCCTCTTTCTCAAAAACTGAAAATAATTTATCTATTTCTACGAAGTTTTGACAGCTTATATCATTAAAACTTCCTATTGCTCTATTCTTACCGAGGGATAATAAATCAAGAACTTCTAAAGGGATATCATAACTAGTTTTATTATGGACTGTAATTCTGTTATAATTAGTTTTTTTGTCATTTCTAAGATTTTGTAATTTGATGTTACGTATTTTATCCGCTTTAATTTGGGATTTAAAACACAGGTTTTTTAAGAGGTTTAAATAATAAGAATGATCTTCAGGGTTTTCACATTGGTTTTTAATATCACGCGAAATAATGTCTAACTGGGAATTTAAACAGTTAAGGAGTTCAAATTTAATTTTTTGTTCATCTAATAATCTACGTTTCGTAAATTTCAGCTCTTCCTTAGCAGTTAAGCCAATGAGTTTTTTGCTGTCTTTTGAAACTCTGCAAAATTTTGGAATTAAATTCTCTTGGATACATACATGTATAAAGTCCAGGGCCTTCTGACATCTGTGTCGCGATTGAAACTTATAAAAAGTTGTTTTGAGTAGCGGTATGTTCGTAAAATATTTTCTTGAAGTTTCGCTTTGTAGTAAATTATTTAAAAACATATTTATCTTAGCTTTCGATTTATTATCATATTCATAGATTTAAGTAACTTTTGATAAATTTCAAGTTTAACACAAATTGACCGAAGTCTAGAATTTAATACATTTTGGAGAATCTAATAAATTTTAAGTATACTTTTGAGTATACTTGAGTTATTCAAATCATTGATTAAATTAATTTGAAATGATTGAGAGGTCTTTTTTGGGAAAAATGACTCACTAAAAAATTCAGAATTTTTTTGCCNAAAAATCGAACATAAGGTGGTACTGATTTTGAGTTTTCAGCTGATTAGCAATATTTTTCACATTTTACTGCATATATTTCGACGAGCGGTGATATGAATAATTGTTTAGTAAGCGATCGAGATATCATATTTCAAATTTGAGACCAGTTATAAATAGCTAAAGTTTCATTTGTAAATTTGTAATTTATATGCCATAATGGCATATAAGTTACAAATTTACAAATGAAACTTTAGATATTTATAACTGGTTATAATGGCATTGCCATTGTAAAAAATGTATGGTTTTTTAAGAAATACAGAGTGAGTGAACCTCTCTTTTCTCTCGCAGTTATCTAGTTCACAAACTTCGAAATTAAAACATGTCAAATGTTATTCACTTAATTCTATCCTTGATCTCAATCAGTGACAAATAAGTAAATTGATATCTTTTCCAGTTTTCCCGTGGTAAGCGCTCAAAGTAGTGCCTTTAGATAGGCTTTTCGATGTGAGGAGAAGTTCT
>SCLH01000893.1:205263-217651 GCA_004367855.1 Oikopleura vanhoeffeni
AAAAAATGAGCCTAAAATTGGCCGAAGGCCGATTAAAGGGAGTTTTATGTTTTTGATTTAAATTTGCTAAAAATGTGCCCCCAGCCGATTAAAGTTTTATATTTTAATTCAAATTTGTGAAAAAATGAGCCCCAAATCGGCCGGAGGATTAAAAAGAGTTTTATGTTTTTGATTTTAATTTTTTAAAAATTCGCCCCAAATCGGCCGAAGGCCGATCAAACAGAGTTTTATGTTTCAAATTCAAATTTGTGAACAAATGAGCCCAAAATCGGCCGGAGGCCGATTAAAGGGAGTTTTATGATTTTAATTCAAATTTGCTAAAAATGCGCCCCAAGCCGATTAAAGTTTTATATTTTAATTCAAATTTGCTAGAAAAGCGCCCCAAATCGGCCGAAGGGAGTTTTATGTGTTTAATTTGTTAAAAATGCGCCCCAAATCGGCCGGAGGCCGATAACAGGGAGTTTTATATTTTAATTCAAATTTGTGAAAAATGAGCCCCAAATCGGCCGGAAGCCGATTAAAGAAAGTTTTATGTTTTTAATTAAAATTTGTTAACAATGTGTCTCAAATCGGCCGAAGGCCGATAAAAGGGAGTTTTGTATTTTTAATTAAAATTTGTTAAAAATGAGCGCCAAATCGGCCGAAGGCTGATTTAACGCGAGTTTATGTTTATAATTCAAATTTGTTAAAAATGAGCCACAAATCGNAGCCTTCCAAAAAACACTTAAAAGCTTACTCCTCCTACAATTTACATCAATTTTTATAATTTTTGAGTCAATTTCCGGAGAAGCAATATCAACATTAATCTACGGCTCTTTTTTTTTAAATTTTGCTTTCAACGGATATTAATGTAAAACCCGGAAAAAAAATTCCAACGAAAATTGGTCAAAAAAAATTATCTGTCAAAAGCAAAATTTTGAAAAAAGGCTTTTGATTATTGTTGATATTGCTTATCCGGAACTTGACCCAAAAAATTAGCAAAAATTGTAGGAGAAGTAAGCTTTTTAGTGTTCAAATATTGAAAAATTGTAGCAACCTTCATATGCCTCCAGAACGATGTCTGATCAAAATTTCGAAAAAACGCTCTGGATTATTTTAAAGCTAGTTTTGCGCTTACAGATAAAGAATAACCCGAAAATTTAACTCGAAAATTGGCGGTGGAGTAGGCTCTTGAAAAACCCTCTAAATCTCGATTTCAGATTTCGTTTTGAAAATTCTTCCAAAGTTTCTGTCCGACAAAAAAGAATTCGAAAAAAACGCTCTGGATTATTCTTTGTATTGATGGTCTGGAGCCTGACACAAAAAAATAAATGAAAATAATGAAAACTGACGTAGGAGTAGGCTTTTTAGTGTTTTTTTGTAAGGTTAACTATACGTTTATGTGAGTGCGTAGGTTAAGTTGTATCAGATTACTAAATATCTGAATTTTATTTCGAAGAGTAGTTCTTCACGTTAAAAAAGTTTTTGGGATTCCACCATGGCTAGTTCAGCCAGAAACCGCATCTTAAAACAGGCAAATCAGCGACAACCACTCCCTTAAGTTTAAATATGTTGAAAAATGAAGCCTCAAATCGGCTGATGGCAGATTAAACGCGAGTTTTATGTTTTTAATTAAATTAAAGAAATGTAATAATTTTCTTGATATCAAAATTTTTTCTAATGAAAATGGCTAAAGTAGAGAAAAACAACCTTTTTTTGTGATAAAAATTGATCTCCAATTACGTTTTGATATTAAAGAATCACCAATTTAAATTTGAAACATATAACTCCCTTAAATCGGCCTTCGGCAGATTTGGGGCTCATTTTTTCACAAATTACAATTAAAAACATAAAACTCCCTTTAATTGGCCTTCGGCCGATTTTGGGCGGATTTTAAGCAAATTTTAAATAAAAACATAAAACTCTCTTTAATCGGCTTTCGGCGCATTTTTAGCAAATTTAAATAAAAAACATAAAACTCCCTGTAATCGGCCTTCGGCCGATTGTGGGCGCATTTTTAGCAAATTTTAAATAAAAACATAAAACTCCCTTTAATCGGCCTTCGGCCGATTTGGAGCATATTTTTTGACAAATTACAATTAAAAACATAAAACTCCCTTAAATCGGCCTCCGGCCGATTTGGGGCTCATTTTCCACAAATTTAAATTAAAACATAAAACTTCCTTTAATAGGCTTCCGGCTTATTTGGGGCTTATTTTTTCACAAATTTGAATTGAAACATAAAACTCCATTTAAGAGGCCTTCGGCCGATTTGTGGCGGATTTTTAGCAAATTTTAATGAAAAACATCAAACTTCCTTTAATCGGCCTTAGGCCGATTTGGGGCTTATTTTTTCACAAATTTGAATATAAAACTCTTTTAAATCGCCCTCCGGCCGATTTGGAGCGCGTTTTTAGCAAATTCTAATGAAAAACATCAAACTTCCTTCAATAGGTCTTCGGCCGATTTGGGGCTCATTTTTTTCACAAATTTTAATTTTAAACATAAAACTCCATTTAATCGGCCTTAGGCCGATTTGTGGCGCATTTTTAACAAATTTAAATTGAAAGCATAAAACTCCCTTTAATCGGCCTCCGGCCGATTTTGGGCTTTTTTTTCACAAATTTAAATTACAAATATAAAAGTTTCTTTTATCGGCCACTGGCCGATTTGGGACTCATTTTTCACAATTTAAATTAAAAACATTAAGCTCCTTTTTATCGGCCTTCGGCCGATTTGGAGCTCATTTCTTTACAAATGTTTAATCTGAAGCATTAATCTTTTTACAGCATGAAAAGTTTCACGACGTCGAACACCCAAATGTAATTTTTAACGATTTAGTTTCCTAAATCTACCTGCTTTCAAACAAATTTTGCCCTCTAGCGGCTCCGAGTTTCATTTTCGATCAAAATTTCTGTATTTGAACAATGTGAAATTGTTCAATCTTTTCAATCAATATTTAATAAATGTTAATTTGATGAAGTCTTGCCGCTAATTTGACGAACGTTTTTTTGTTTTTCACCTTCTCTTAAATTTATCATTCGGTGATTTTGTTTCCTAGCAACATCTTCGGATAATTTATAAAAAAAGGTTTTGTGATAAAGTTTTTTCGTAGTTAAGATCAAATTCAGCATTTTACAGCATGATTATTTATTCAAAATAAATTGTTTTTGCTCTCTATCACCACCTGTGAACTTTTTTTGAATTTTTTAGGTCATTTTTGTGATCATTGGGGTTGATGTTCTAATAAACACTGTTTCTGATGAAATTTGACATTTCTTAGTATTCAAAAAATTTTGACCCCTAAGAGAAAATCAACTTAACAGGTCTTGTGAAGCTCTGGAGAGAATTGAATACAATTGCAAAATTTACTGAGAAACTTACGGAGATCTTGCCTGAAAAAAAATTTTTAAGTTGTTTGTATGTCAATGAGCCCGGAAACGGAGCCAAAAGATTGGGGATTTTTTGTATGAATTCACATTCTCTAAATTCATAATTCGGTGATTTCGCGTCTCTAGCATCAATCTGCGTATATTTTATTGCCAATTGTAAGTTTGTGGCTCCCCAAAAAAGAGATAAGTTGTAGAATTTCAGGTCAACTTGAACATCTGATTGGTCCCATAAGCGATGCCTCAAAACTTTTCTTCCATCATAATTGTATATTTTAGAAAAACGCGTCCCTGATTGATGCTAATAATGACGCATGTTAAGTAGTAGGTTGAAACTAACTCCCTGATTTTTTGTCTGATAAGATATTTTATTAATGGTTAATCATAAAGTGTAGTGAATCACTACTAGAGATATTGACAATACCTCATCAGAAGCACGCAGGTACTACCCGCAGGTAGGCTCGTGGGCCTTTCTAAAATAACCATTGGCGGCAACGAGAACTTTGGACAGTGCCCCTGGCTGCCCTCAAATTTTATCTGTTTCGGACAATTAACAATTTTCCATGTGAAAAACTTCGTTTTGAAATGCATTAAAAAAGCACATTTTTTCAAGACCCTATTTCAAAATTAAAAAATAAAAGAAAGGCAGATAATGCAGGTTCAATGCATGAGCTGAAATGTGAAATAAACACAAGAGCAAGACATTTATAGAGAAAACCAACATGGTCAATTTCTTCTCACTTGGTTATGTCTGGAGAAATAAGTAAAGACCAGCCAATTTCCAAACTTTTTGTCAGAAAAGCCTCCAAAAGGCAGAAATTTGAGAAAGTTTTATCTACGTGAGTTACTTTTTGATTTTAGGCTTTCTTATTATGTTTTCAAGTGTTTTCAGAAAACCCACATTAAGGAAATAATGTCGTTTTTATATAAGGGGATTTGTGAAAAAGTCTGAAGGATTTTTGGTTTTTTGTTAAAGACAGTTGCAATTTTACACCTGCGCAACGATCCGGTTAAGTGGCTTTTTAAAGCGGCAGCTTAAGGTGATAAAAATTAAGCAAATGGTTTTTGTTTTGCAACAGGGAAAGGCCAGTTTGTTATAAAAATAGAAATATATTAAATTGTTTTGCTCAAAAATTAAAAATATTATTTGACTGAATTTCAATCTTACAAAAAAAAGAACATTTAAAAAATCTGAAAACCGTTACACTTCAGCCTTTGAAAACAACCTGATGCGATTAAATTTTTAGAACATCCGATAATAAACTAACATATTTAAAAAGAAAATTCGTAACAAATGATTGTCGCAAAATTGGATCATTTGTCTTAAAAAATTGTAAAACTTTCTGAAAAACTAAAAATGTGAAAAAACTTTCCCCGAACAACATAAAAAATCTCAAATGTTTGTTTTGAATAAAATATTCGCTGAAAAATATTTTTTTTTATACGAAATCTTGTTTAGATTCGTTCGATGTGGTCCCCTGTATTTAAATAATGAGATCCACCAAGTGGTGCAAGTTTTTGAAAAACAATGCAATGTTCCTATTTGCGGCGGTTTTTAAAACAAAAATATGGTCGAACAATCTTGGAATTTATGAAAATATGTTTAGTTTGAACGCTGCGATAAAGTTGGAAATGGAAAAGGCCCCATGTTGGGTCCATTTAGTTTTTAACAAAAAAATGAATACTTCCCTGATTCACACTTAATGTTAATATCCCCGTTCCTACTACTGAACACGGGCGCTAACATTTCTTAATAATGGGCCGGGATATTAACCGAAAGAATTGAATTTGAGAAAATAAAATCGTGACCCTTCAGTTTGATATTGCCTCTGACAAAATACTTATAAAACAGGTTAAATGATGAATTTGAATCAAATCAAAAAAAACAAAAATAATCCTGTTTCTAAATGTGACGTTATTCGGGTCACCATTTGAAACCGATTGTACTGTACATATATTTCTTCAATTATTTTCAAAATATTTCAATTATGCCCAGACAACTTGTCTCTTTAAGTCGAATTAACGAAAAACACTGCTTATTTGCTAACTGTAAAAACTTAATCGTCATTTTTGTCTTTCTAATTGATCCACGAGAATATTGAAACTCGCCTCGTGTCATGAACTCATGAGCATGTCCACGTTAGGCGAATGATCACAATACTTCAGTAGGCGAATTCTTTATAATACCTTGTGCTTACATTCATCAATAAAAATCTTCTACCATCATTGGGCCTTAGCTCAATATAACGTGGGCTTGCCTCAAAGCTACAATTGACCTTTTAAATTGCAAAACATTGAAAATAGCACAATTGTACAAAATGAACAAGAAATCTAACAAATTTATTTTAGTAAATCAAAAAGTATTTTCTTAAAGCTAAAGTTTTTATCCTTTTGCCATAGTTTTTTAAATCAAAATTAAAACCATTTTTTAGATCATGATAACAAATTCTGGATTTACTGTTTTGCTGTTAGCAACCCCTGTGAAATTTTTTTTATTTTGAAGGTACAATTTGGATAAATGGGTTTTTCTTCTAGGCGAATTTATAGCAAATTTAGAGCATTTTGTTAGTATCAGAAATTTTGATACCTAGGAACATCAAACTTAAGCCCTGTGAGACTTTTGGAGGACGAATTTTGGACAATTCAAAAAATGCTGTGAGACTTGCGGAGTCGAGCGAATATAATGGCAGTTTTTGTGTGTCACATGATCGAAACCTGACAAAATAGATTGGTTTTTTGTTCAAATTAAATTTGATTCGACGAATTGCGTTTTGAAATATTTGCTGATTCGGGGTTTTTTGTCAATGCTGAATATGCGTCAAAAAATAATCAATTTGCGCATGTTTTTCGAAGAGGTCTTGTCCTGATCAAATCCCAGAGTAAGACAATTGCATTTTGAGTCTTTGTTACTTTATGTCTATATATAGTTTGTAATTTGACTTTTTTAGATAAATTTTTCTAATATTGTTTTTTATTATCTTACAATGTTTCTTATCTCCATGCTTGCTCAAGTCAAAATATTCAAAACGGTGCCCCCTCTACCCTTATATTTGGCCTTTTGGTCTGTTTTTGCTAATTGGTCACTGTGAAATTTTTTTTTAAATTTTGTAATTTTTTTAAATTGAAACAATTCAATAATGATTTATATATTGATTTTCATAAAGTTATTTCTCCTCTTTTTGAATTGTTAAAAAGATGTTTTAAAATGAAAAAGTGAATTTGAGGTACTTTCCAGACCATTTTGAAGATATTTAATTCAGAATACGGAACCTAGTTTGTGAGTTAAACACCAAAAAACCCCAAGTAATGTCTAAGTAAAAAATAATCAATTACTATTTCAAAAAAGCGGTCAGGTCAAAGACGTGTCCTAAATTCTTTTAGAAACTCGGAGACCTGTGTTTGAAACAGATAAATATTGGTTACACAATTAAACACTTAAAAAAATTAAGTTATGAAAGATGGGTGAGATAAAACTCTTTAAAATAAGGTATTTCTTAAATTTTCTGTTATTTTAGCTCATATTTCAATCGAAAGATTGAACAGCCTAGGTAAGTTCGCAATCGTTTTTTAGTAAAATTTTTAATCAATTATTTTAAGAATTATCAGTTTAGTTGTCTCAAGAAAAATAGGAGTGGTCATGTCTCTTAAATTTGATTTATCGGCTTATTACCGGAACAATGGAAAATGACAAAAATCATAAAATTGATAAGAGCTTTGTTATTGAATATCCCAGCCAATCAGTTCTTCAGAGAAAAAAAAACATTCAAATTTGACGCATAAAAAATTTATCAGAAAGAGAAAAATAATAGAGAATTACTTCGAAAACCACGGTATTCTGATTTCGGGTGTTTTTGACGCGCCAATTTCTAGATATACCGCGGCCAGCCTAACTGTGATTTAGTATGTTTGAGAAAACTTGTTTAAAAAAAGCTGAGAGTTGAAGATGTTGTGACTGTTAATTGTCACAAAAAAACTAATTTCCCAAAAAAAAATAATCCTCACAGATAGATATTTTTCATACATGAATCAATTGGTGTAAGCACATCACCAATACCATAATTTTGACAGCTCCGATAGAATAATTTCATTTTTAAGAATCAGTGTTCTCAAATGTCAAAAGTCAGGCCATTTTAGAATTTTAAATTATAAATTCTATAAACAGCAGTTCTTGTGGTTCTTATAAATGGCAAAATACATCTGCTCCAACTTGTGATTTTGAGCATTATGAATGGAATAGTTCATCAGATTGCTGTTCATCTATCATTGTTGAAAAAACAGACGAAAATGGAAATTATTCAAATTATGATCCAGACATGTTTGGAATCTATTATTCTACTAATAATCTAATAAATGAAAAACAGACATACGAATAGGGGGTTCAAAAAATCATTGGACGACAAGACTGGTTTTTAATAAGTTTCTTTATAAGTTTTGACAATACATTGTATGAAAAGTATATCCCTTGTCACACTTTCGTAAGAATGCGTAGCCACGTCGATTTTTCTATCGAATTCTTATATCGATTCTTCTATCTGGCTACGGGTTCTAACAAAAGTTTGATAAAAGGATATTGAAAAGCCCAAATTGGGCATTGGAGTTCTAACTTTGGTCAGGTAAAAGTTGCAAAAATTTATTTATTTAATATTTTAAAATGTATTTTATTACTCGACATGTTACAGTTTTTCACCATTTTCAAAAGTTCAGATTCGTTCACAGAAAAGATAATTATTTATTTCACATACCTTGACTTATTATCAAATTGTACGCCGTTAAAAATGTCACTTTCATCATAAAAATATTTTGAAATTTATTGAATAGCAATTGCTTAAAAAAATAACCTAAAAAGCGAATGTTTCAAAAAAAGCCATGTCTATATTTCGAACCCCTCTAAGTGCACGAAAATAAAGCACTTGAAAGTAATTTTTCGGATGCTTGTAGCGTCAAACAATTTTTTGCTTTTTATTCATCTCCTTGGAATGGGCTTTACTATGGGTATCTTGCTCAGATAACGGAACAACCTTTGGATCCTTTTCATCCATACAATGTGACGGAATTTGCGTTGATATCAGGTTAATAAAACGTATCGTAAAACGTACGCACCCCTTTCTTACGTTATTGAAAAATTAATAGAAGACCCTTATTCATTTGAATCCTGTTACAGGATTCCTGTAGTCAAATTGAAACTTTTTGAAAATAACTTTCGTGATTTAGAATTAAGAACTGAATTTGCCGTCGACAAGTCTGAAAATCGATCTTTTATGTCTTCAAATCATTGATTTTGTAATATCAGTGATATTATATCACCCCATAAAGGGTTATATTTCAACATTGTGAGAGAAAATTTCCGAATCCACATTGCGTGAATAAATGTGAATTATGACATCGCCCGATCTTTCGAAAAATAATATGAAATTTTACACACAATGTCAAAATTCACATTTATTTGCAATGTCGATTTGGGCATTTGCGCATAATTTAAGGGTTATTTTTGAAAACAATTTCAATTAATTTGTTGCATTTATTAAATTGAAAATTTATATGCTTATTTTTCATGACATCGCCGGTTAAATCATCTTTAAAGTACATAAAGCCGTCATTGTCAAATTACTTGAAATTGTGTGACAAAAATCACCTTGAAATTATGAGGGGAAATGTTCTAATTGACATTGCGTGAATAAATTTGAATTTTGACAATTTATTTGCAATGTCAATTAGATCATTTTTACGTAATGTAAAATAGATTGGACACAATGTCAATTAATTTTGTAAATAATAATATAAAATACTATACTAGTATAAATAATTTGTGAGCTTTACGATGTATATTTAATCTTTTTTAACAGTTTTCTTGCAAAAAGAGTTGTTGCCCTGCTTTACGATAACAATAAATAGAGATGATGGTCAGTCTATAATACGAATTATTAAATGAAATAAAGTTAATATCTTAAAGATTTAAGGTCTCTTTTTTATTTAATGATATTTAGCAGAAAAGTAAATTTATAAATTGGAATTTTCGTTGTGTGGTCAAAATGAGTCATGAAAAAATAATCTGCGGTCGTACAGTAAAGAAATTGAATCACACCCTTTATCACACTTTCGTAAATATCCCGGCCCTGATTAGCAAACGTAGTGTGTCTTTAAGTAGTAGGGCCGGGGTATTAACAAAAGTGTGATAAGGGCATATATCCCTTTATCACTTTTTGGTTAGAATGCGTAGCCACAAGTTAAAATCAACACGTTTAAAAAGAGTAAGTGGCTACGCCATTCTACAACAAGGTGATAAATGGATATAAGCGAGAGACAGGACACTGGGATTATTCGATTTGAAAAGTGTCTCAATTTCCCGAAAAAACTTATCTCCCTAGGAAGTTAGACCAACCAAACGAAATGGCCATTAAAATGATTTGACCTGGTGACAAAATTAAAATAGTTCCGATGCTTTTGTGTTATCAAATTAATATAAAAAATTTAATCAGTTATTTATATCCTCCTTGGTCGAAAGTTAGCGATTCGGCAATCTTGGTTCGATCCTCGTTTGGTTATTTTTTTATCAATTTTGTTCAACATGGCTTATCACTGCTAAAAAGCATACTATTTTTCAATTTTAAGTTTTGATTTCCCGTCTGCTCAAAAGGTTCAAGGCTAATATCGATGATGATGTCCGGGTAACATTAATATTCTATTTGCCTATTAAAAGAAAAGGGAATATGATTTTTATGTCACCCTGGCATCGTGAGCGATATATATGGGGCACACTTCATTAATATTTTGACACTTTTAATCCAATATTTCGCCACCAAGTGGTGACTGATTACAATTTCAATGGTATATTTTTTCTTAGTTAGGATCGATTGAGTATGAGTTCAAGTTTAAACTGTGTCAAAACAAAAGCATTTGAAATTATGCAGTTTTTGCATAAACTATTTCGTACACGCAGAATATTTATAAATCTGATAAAAAGTTGTGACTGCTTGAACATGAGGCTTGCGATTTTGAATTTTGTTGGTCATTCATTTGCGAGTTGAAACATTTCCAATAAAAACCGCCGTTGGTATAAGTTCGCTGGGTCTCTCCATAATAATTTTTGAATGCCCTGCTGATTGAAAGGTATTTTTAAAAAAAGTGTAAATAGTTTGGCCCCCAGACGAAGTGATTTTTTGAACACAATGTAAATTAATTTGTTGTAATTGTTAAGCAGTTACGATATGTCAACCGAGAGCTTTTAATCCATATCATATCGACTTAGATCCCCATATTTTTTTTTACTATTCTTTTTTCAAAATTTTTTCCTTGGACTCGGAAATGATATAAATATTATTTTATTTAGATCCATTACCATCATTGCATTGTCCAGCCGATATTGTACAGTGGAATGTTTCAGATGGATATTCACCGACTTCCAAAGTTGCAGCAATAAATGTAAGATGTGCGACGCGTAAATGTTGTTCACATTTGACAATGAAAAATGAGGATGATTCAATTATCAGGTGAAATTAAGGACCAAAATTTTATTCAACTTTAGAGAAAATTTATCAGTGAAATTTAATTCGAGCCAAACTACCAAAATTTAAAAATGCGGTGTTCGTGTTCCCGGGTAATTTGTGGCCGAAATAATTATATGAGTTAATGTCCTTCACTGGACTGATTCTGAATATTTAAATGTTGCCAATACCAGAATATGACCGGTAATCTGCTCATTGGATAATTCTGAAATTCCTTGCCTGTAATATATAAGGTCCATATGATATGGACCATATCCCTGTATCAGACTTTGGTTAGATTGCGTAGCCACAACGTTAAAATCACACGTTAAAAGAAGTAGTGGCTACGCAATCTAACAAAAGTGTGATAAAGGGATATAGCTAGGGCAAACGCGCAAAAAATCAGCTACCCGACAAAAGAGTCCTAGGAATCTGAAAAGTT
This sequence comes from Oikopleura vanhoeffeni, assembly GCA_004367855.1. Lineage (NCBI taxonomy): Eukaryota > Metazoa > Chordata > Appendicularia > Copelata > Oikopleuridae > Oikopleura > Oikopleura vanhoeffeni. The sequence continues at coordinate 216,555 of SCLH01000893.1, forward strand.
AGGACCAAGAACAGTTTTTGACGGAGAGAATTTTTGCTGAAAATATTTTTTGATCAGACCTCTTGGTTGCGCTGTTTCGATCGATCAAAGTTTTCTTTTCAAAATAAAGGCAAATGTATATCGATATTTCTCATCGATTGTATTTTTTTCGGATTCAGAAAAAAAAAACGGCTCCAGATTGACATCTGATAATTTTTGCCCAAAAAATACAACGGACGTAGCACCGGAAATGGTGGTGCCAAAAAAAGACACATTAAATCTAATTTCATCCAATTAAGAATTTGAGATATGCAAAGATGCGCAATCATCGACTTTCTGGAAACCGTTTTAGCAACTATAGAGCTCAGATGCTGGAGTGGATTTAATGATTTGGTGGTGTAAACAACTAACGGTATTTTGCATTTATAGGAAAAATCAACATAATAAATAAAAAAACGCGGCCATAAGATAGGAAATTTTTTGAAAATTCATTTTTTATAATTTTCAAAAAAAACAATTCAAAATTTTGCTTGCTGCTGATTGGTCGAAAAATAAAATTGGTCAAAAGTTACTTTTGACCCCGGAAATGAAACCGCAAAATCAAATTTGACCGGAAAACATACTTTTCAAATTTTCCGGTGCTACGTCCGTTGTATTTTTCGGACAAAAATTGTGAGATGTCATTCTGGAGCAAAATTTTATTCTGAATCCGAAAAAAATTCTATTGATGAAAAATATCGATATACATTAGCCTTTATTTTAAAAAGTCTTAAAAACCGTTTTTTGAGCCCCTTAAACAGCGCCACCGAGTTGACCAAAATTTTCAGTGTCAAAAACTATCCTAGGACGAAAATTCTCAGATTCATGCGACCCTTTTATCGAGTACCTATTTTTTGCGCGTTTGCCCCAGATATAGCTTAAATATTACAAAAATCGATAACCATCTTGGTGATACATGGTATACCATGGTATCAGATACCATTCCTTATTTATCGCCGTGAAATAACCGGAATTATAGCTATATATAGGCAAATAATAAATGGTAGGTAACAAAACAAATTCGAAAATTCATTCGAAATTTACAGAGAAATTGATATAATTGATATTTAACGAAATCA
>SCLH01000893.1:217672-230294 GCA_004367855.1 Oikopleura vanhoeffeni
TTTTGTTTATTTTTAATCTTGATTTGAGCTCATTGAGGATTTGAAAATAATCTTAACTCTTTCCCCCTATAATTGGCTTTCCATGTTAACGCGTGATTCGAAATTAATAATAATTTTTTTAAAAACGAACTTTGCCACAGATAAAAAAATGGATTATTAGTCGAGGTCGGCTAAGCGTTTTGCAAGCGGCTGGAGTCGCGGGATCGAATTGTCGGATCGCAGTTTTTTAAACTTGATCGGTGGGTCAAAGTCAGATCTGATCAAGTTTTGTCGATTTAGTCGGACAAAATTAGATTTTTTCCGAGTGTTTACCAGTGTTCAGGTTTATAAAATAGAGCGGCGCGTCGTATTTATGGGTGGCTAATATTTGGACATTTTCGCACGTTGTAGCAGTAGTTAGGTGCGGTTTGCTTGTCTATCGCCAGACGTAAGTTACGGGCGAAACACGCGGGTGGGCAAACGCGCTCGCGAGTCGCGTCGCTCGAGTCACGTGCTCACTTGGACCGCTACCTCCTCTACTCAACGCTAACAAAAAGGTCTATATAGTATACATGTATAGGACCTTCCTCTAATTTATCGTGAAATGTGAAATTACACCGAATTATAGTATAATATGGCAAATATAAAATGTAGGTAAAAATAAAAAGTTCGAAATTTCATCGAAAATTTACAGAGAAAATTTGGATTATAATTGATATTTAACGAAATCAAGGCAACAAATTTTTATCTTAATACAAGGAACTCCTTAAGAAGAGTATTTTTAGCGTGCCTCCTGAAATTGACTTCCACAGAGGAAATACAGGATGTCTCATTTTTGGGCTTCGTTGTCTTACGACGCTATGAATACTTTCACCAAGGGAGCGCTGTGGTTGGCCAGTGATGAAGCACAAACAATGGCTTGTTTTTAAAAGAAAAAGTTTTTTAAGAAAAGCTATCGTTAAAAACAAAGCATTTTAATTGGCTGAAGTATCCATAGCGTCGTGAGGGAACGAGGCACAAAAAATGGGACAGCCTGTACATACAGTAGGAGTTTTTTTCGACGAGAGTTAGCACACTCAATGTAATTTAAATTTACCGTAGATTGACAAGAAATGACACTAAGAATGCGTGGGTTTACAAACATGAAAATGACCCTTCAGAAACTACAAAAAATGTGGTCCAGAAAGATCGATACATTTATAAAGTAAAAGATGGAAGATGGTTTTATGATTGGGATACGGATGACAGAGCAGCTTTAGAAATAACATGTAAGAAACGCACATTAATTGCCTTGAAAACAATAGCTTTCAACAAAATGCATATTTGATTATTTCTGTTTGATATCATTGATATTTATTTTTGCTCGTTTTAAAAATTTGAGTGATACCTTTAAATGTTTTAAATCTTCGAAGTTATAAAACATAAAAGTAACGCAAAGTAAATTACGAAAATTTTTGTCTAATTGTTTAGAAAATCAAGTTAAATGACAGTAAAAACTTCATTATTTCATATTTGTTGACAGGTAACTTTACATATCAATAATGATTTAAGTACTCAACGGTTTCTTATATGTTATAAAAATATTTAAAAGGCTGATATGAAGATTTATCTTTCTGCTCTTGACCGAAAGTGAAAACAAAAATTTTTGAGCACCACAGCACCCCATTTATCATGTCCCTGACCTGAAATAAAAAATCGATAAGTACCCGCTTAAGACTTTTTATTTTTTAACATTCTTATATAATTTTGATGAGTGCTTTTTTTTAGTAACAGATTTTTTAGCCTTGACAGCTTTATTTTGAACATTTATGGCACTAATAGTCTGAGGAAAACCATTATTTCCAGAAAGATGTTAGCTTTGAATCACGGCTGTCTGACTTTAACAAGAGTAGTTTTTATATGTTTCCACCTTTGTTTAGACAGAAAACTGTGATTTTTTTTACAAATTTCAATAATCGCAAAAAATATATAGCTGAGAAATTATTTAATAATGCCCAAAAATTAAATGGAAAACATAATAATATTAAAATCGAAAAATTATTTTCATCCTTACATCTGCCTGTTTTTGCTCAAAGATTGTTTCGTACATTTTTGTACTCAGCTCAGATCAGTGGAGTCGTCGAAAAATCTTATGAACCGATCAGATTCAATTATGCCGAAACCTGATAATGATCGTATTTTTCTCAAAATTTTATAACCCTTTTACAATTTTAGACCATTTTGCAGAAACATTTATCAAAAATAATTAAAAATACTTTATGAGTCAAATAAAATGGACTCATGAATTTTGCGACAAAATTAAATCGACTAATCAGCGCACTCAGCGAATCACGTTACTTCAAGCTTTCAATAATTTTTTCAGCTCTTGTTATGGGCTAAAATAATAACGGCACATATATGCCGACTCGTCCATTTATTTCGACTCGTGTGATACATACGAGGGTTATTTTTCGATATTTTAAAAACATTATTCAAAGATTTCGAGTACAATTTAATAATATGTAGGATGAAACACACGCTGTCTTTGCCGAGTGCTCACCCTGGTTTTTCATATGTTAATTCCAGGATTTGTAAAACTCCATTTAGGTTTTCTCCAGTACAAAAGTTTCGGAGTCATTATGTTAATTTTGCTTTTAGACTTATAATGACTTTTAGTTGTTCGTGAATTGTTAAATGGTAAAAAGTCATTGAGTCCAAATATTTCACATCACTTTAATTAACGAAAGCGAAAAGCACCTCTAATTTCACCGGCTGAATTTAACGGTTAATGGTGTTTATTTTTATTTCATGTATTTTATAAATTAGTTATTTTTAGCTGATATGGCTGCTCAATGTCCTGAAGATGTGTCAAATTGGCTCGATTATTGTGAATGTTATTTAACCCCGGGATGTGTTTGTGGAGTTCAGAAATGGTATAAAAGTAGAAAACCAACTTGTGACCTTTCTCAGTGAGTATTTAGAAACAAATTTTATCCCTTTGTAACTTGTGATAAATCTTGAGTAATTTAGCCCAAAATATAGTTTACTTGTCAGTTAAAGTTTGACTGTCAAACAATTTGGGTCATCTTAACTGAAATTTCGAATAACACTGAGATTCAGAACGTTAAAACTTGCTTTAAGCAAGGTTTGCGGTTAAAATATCCTCACATGTCCTCTTAAGGGGGTACTGGTAGGTTTTTATTTCAGGCTAGGGACCTAATTAATGCACCAAATTGCTTCAAGAAGGCCACAAAATTCATTTCTGGTCATATCATATAAAAAGTTCGAAAATATTCTCAAAATTTTCTATTTTTCTTAGATTTTTTCTGAGTAATTTTCTAGGAATAAATACATAAACCTCAATTTTAATGTAAAAAATGCTCAAATAAGTAAAGGTGAATAGCAGTTTTTGTTTCAGTTTTGCAGTAGCTTCAATTTAAAAATACTTTTGATACAATCGGATGAAAATAATTTCTAGAAACTTCAAAAACTGACTTCCGGTTGAACTAAAATGCAATTTTCTAGAAATAGGAGCAAAGATCAAAAAAAAAGTTTTTCACCAGAAATTAAGAATACATGTTTCTCCAACTAATACAAAATTAAAAAATAATTGTGCCGAATCGATTTGAGAAAAAAAATTTTCAGTTTTTAATTTTAGCGTTTTCATGATTCTAGAAAATATTCGACCAAAATTTTTCAATCAGTAGACCATGAGCTTTCATTTGGTCGCATTTTTAACTTAATATGATCAACTTAATTTTTCTAGAAATCTGAAAAATTAAAATCCGGCGGTACTAAAATGCAATTATTCTATAATTAGGAGCATAAATCAAAAAAAAGTATTTCACCACAAATTAAAAAGACATGTTTCTCCAACTTATACTAAGTTTAAAAAAAAACTTCCGAATTGTTTTTGAGAAAATTAACTTACAAATTATAAATTTTCACAAAATTACGGTTTTTGTTAATTCCAGAACACGTCCGATGAAAATTTTTTGAAAAAAATCCGATGGTAGTAGATGAAGTAACACCTATTATCCTAACAAAAATTTATTAATTTTCATATAGCCACTTAGTGATTGTCTTAGTGATTGCTTGAGTGATTACACACCGATCACCTTTGGCGGTCTAAATATCCAGCACCCTTGCCTATAATCATACTCGAGACAACCTAAGCAAATCGTGAGACTCGAAAACATGGCTAAAGAGGATAGTAAGCATTTTTAAGATGAGATTTAGGTTGGAAAAGATATTACGTTTCAAAGAGACAAAATGACGTTGAAGTTATATTCAATTTATCTTATTGATACGTTTTATCAGACCTGAGATTTGCCTAAGATTTGCCCAGAAATTTGCGAACTTTAACTGTTTGGAAAACGGGCAGCACTATTGTGGAAACAGTGTGTTTACTAGTCTTTCTTGTGTCCGTTATATTTTACCGGCGAAAGAGAGTTAACGAAGGATTTTCTGACCTTTCCGGATTTCAAAGACATCTCAATGAAGATTCAGGTTATGCTGTGGATTACTAAAATTTAAATAAATTTCTTTACTTCAAAATTGTATTTCATTATATTTCTTGAGTTATGTTTTGGCAGACGCTGTTTTAGGTGCTCGAAAACAATTTTTTGACTTTTTAAAATTAATTTAATTAAAAAGACATTGCATATTGGATTTTCCCATCGGTTTTCGTCGTTTATAGAACCGTTTTGTCGGGCAGCTGTTTTTCGCGTTAGTGCTTGCTGGTTATAAAAAGTCTTAAAAGCATTTGACTCGATTTCCGGCAAGTAGTGACCATTCACCATTTAATCGCATTTTACGACGCTTGAACATTAATGACAAGATCAGTTATAAAGTTATCGATTAACTGGAAGACAAAATGATCTTTTTGCGTATTATTTTGAGTGTATTGCAGTATTTATTTTTTGCAAAAATTTTCAAATCACCAAATAAAACCTTTCATCGTAATCAGAAAAAAATTCTAAGACTTTTTTTCCATTATATCAAACCAAAGATGATACAGTGACGCTCATATTCAAGAAATTAAGGCTGGTCAAAATAGTACTGTTTTTTTCAAAAAACTGTCTTTTATCCTGTTTCGAATTAGTGAGATGTCTTTAGCGTGTTTTAAATTTTTCTTCCATTCAACAAGTCAAAAAACTCAGTGACCTTGAAATCAAAATGGTATTAGTGTTAAGTACAAAATAGTACTCAATACGCCGAAAAACTTGTGACTTAACACTAATATTAAGAGTTTTGACATAATGATATTTTCAAACCAAGTCACTATTTATTTTCAGAAAATGAGGAATAACTTAAGTTATAATACCATTCCCCTTATTTGGATTACTTCATAGTCACTATATGTTAATTCACTTTGCTGTAATGAGAAAAATGTCTTAATAACGTTTGAAGTTACCTGAATTTTGGACGTCAATTTAATGATTTTCGAAATTACATGTATGTGGTATCACTGCTTTTTTGCAAAGTATCAATCACGTGAAGACCCTTCAAAGAACGTTTTAACACACTTTTAAACTTTATTTGCATTATATGCTCGGTTTAATAAAGCATTCAAAAGATCATAACTTCAAAATGCTGATTACCATAGGATGCAGTAGCGGAGGAAGTGCAGAGAAATCTTTTCTCCGAGAAAAACGTATGTAAACAGAAATTTAAGAGGTCATATACAGAGATTAGTAAAACATATATCGAATTTTAGTCAATACGATAGAAAATCATTGAATGTTTATGAGGTGTTTTAAATATAACAGTTGGTAATATTCATCTTATTATTGCATGCTATTGTGGTAACTGAGGATTAATTTCCGCAATTATTGTTTTCTTACCTCATTCAATGCCTTTTAATTGTTTAAAAAATTGTTTTTCACTGTATTGCAATGGCTGAAAATATTTAAGTTTATTAAGATGTATGTTTGATGACAACTATCTGTATTGGCTCGATTTATAAGAATGTGCACAGTTCGGAACGAAGTCTGGGTACAGATTATTTCTAAGTCTACAGAGTTAAGTGGGTATAGACGTCATTGCCGAAACTTGTTGGCTTATTTATTATTGATTGAATAGTTGCGTAATCTGTTTTGTATGGTTTTGAACGGACCAAAAAAATAAGGCAAATTCTCTCTCCTACCCTCTTTCTGATTGGACCAGAGAGCAAGTTCAGCTAAAGCCATACAAAACAGAGGGTTGGCAGTAAAATGGCAAAAAAACAAAAACTGCAAAAAATCACTATTTTGGCATTTTTGATCTAAAAAACTTAATTTTTTCAAAATTTATTTGATTTCTGTGCTTTAGAGCGCGACTAAGATCCAAAAAATATATTTTCAAATCGCAATACACATTCTGGTGAAGCTGATTAGGTAAAATAGCCTTTTTTGAAAAAATCTTCTTTCGGTGAATTTTTCAGACTTTTATCCGTCCAGAAAGTTTTTTCAAGTTTTTTTTCGGATCTTAATCGCGCAGCGCAATTCGCGCTCTGAAGCCCACAAATCAAATTATTTTGGAAAAATTAAGTTTTCTGGATCGAAAATGCCAAAATAGTGATTTTTGCCGTTTTACCGCCAACCCCAAAACAGATGACTCAATTGTACCGAAGCTACTCTCTTAAAATCTTAATAAATTACTTAGTTTAATTTCTCAAAGCACGGGGGCCAATTCCCAGTTAATTGTTCAAGCTGAGCATCATAACAATCATAAACTAAATTATAAGTAATAAGTGAATAAGAAAAAAATACCTTAGTGAAAGGTCATATTAATATTATATTGACAATATGGGACCAAGATTACCTTCAAGTAAGTTATCGTATAGTTTTTTTTCGAAATTTATAAAATTTGGTATCTCAGACTTTGTAGCACTTCTAACGTTCGGCGAGATGAGGCCTAATAACGCCAGATTTGCAACGGAATGCTGGAAAAATTATGACACTTTAGTGACGTTTTGTGTATTAATATATTTTCAAAGACAAGAATACTTTTCATAAAACGTTGCTCAAAAGATTAGCTGGTACATATTGTGGGAACATTTTTTTTGTTTAAATCAGAAATTTAATGATAAAATTGAGAATCTGTATCCCGAAGGAAGATATTGACTAGTTCAAGTTTTATGATTCGGTCGTCAATCCTATATCAAATTAATTTTAAGAAGGGTTAGGATTTCAATAGTTTTAAAAATGCATCTCAAGCTCTCAGTGTTAAGTTATCATTTTTATTTTTAATATTTGTGGATTATAAGTGAAATTTGGATTTCTCGTGGACTATGTGAGTATTCGAATTCAATAAATTTTTATATTTTCATTCTGTGATAAAGCACCTTTCAAAGAGGGTTTTATTCAAAAAAACTATTTGGACAATAATTTGCAAGTATTAATGGTTATCATTTTGATAAACCAATGAGAGAGCTGGAATCCAGGTTGGCTGGCGCGAGAAGGTCAATTTTTTAACCCTCAATGAATGACTCTTTCCACTTCCGTCCTTTATGTTGGTGAGAAGTTTATTTTACTGATTTTATGGTGAACGCGTTATTGGCAGATAAAGTGATAACCTTTTATGCAAAAATTTGACAACATCTCATTTTTACTTTAATCCCCATAAAAATCTTCTAAAATTTTGTTGGATTGAATCATAATGTCTCATAAAAATGTCCAAAAATTTTGAGACCCCGAATACCCTGTTTTTCAAATCAGTACCTGGTGCGGTCAAGGTTACTGATATAAGAATCTGTAAGATGGATGAGACCGTTTGAACAATAAATCAAAATTAGCTCTATCTAAATAAACTTGTACAGCTCAACTTGTATAGCTCAAGAAAGGCTCTATCTCGTGGGTCACACGCTTGAAAATCTTTTTCTATGTATCATATATTTCACACTTTTAACACTGTTTTTCATATAAAGAGAATCGTGCAGAAATGACTACACAAGATGAACTAAGCATATTTGTTAAAGAAAATTGCTTTCAATTGGAAGCAGAATTATTAAATTTCAAGAATGCCGCTTACAGACTTTTACAGAACTTTGATGATTTTATTTTGGTAGATTTTGCAGAAAAAAATGCTAAAATAAAATCTTTTTATCAATTTGAAAAAAAATATCTGATCGAAACAATTGCAGACGTCGAAAGAAAAAAATATTGGAAAAAATTGGTGAAAAAAGATATTTGTACTCGAGATATAAATAACAGTGGACTAAATTTGCTCGCTGTCGATAATGATACAATTTTGTCAGCTCCAATTCAAATTTCCAAGCGGGAACTCAAGCGACTTTATAGTAAACATCGAAAAATTCTTAAAAACTTTCAATCAGGAAATGTTAAAGATTTATTTTTTTTAATTCTCGCGTTTTTTGTCAACGATGATGCGTTTAGGATCAAAAAAAGGATCAAAGTTGAGATGGCTGCGCAGTGCCATTCATGCGGCTGAGAGTAGAGGGTTTTATGTGCGCAAATAGATTTTGCGCACATTTTTGTCTCAAATTATTTGGCGACCATGGTTTAACACTTCCATGACCTCACTAGATGTCCCTCAAGTGCCTTTTTTGCTGCGTTTCATAATTGTTTTTAATGTTAATTTGCACACTTAATTTACTCAAATTTTCTAAAATAATCGAAATTTTCAGTGGATTTTGGTTATAAACAGGCAAATTGTTTATTTTTATCTGATACAGTCGATAAAATCGAAATAATTTCAAGATCAACTCGTATCGCTCTGAAAATAGCGCCAAAAATTTCATATAGTTACTCGTCTGGTCAAAATATTATAAACCATGGCTCAATCCATGCGTTAATAATGTGCACAAAAAGTGCTAGAGAGCAAAGACAAATATTTAAGTTCACGACTCTACGAAGTATTTTTTGGCGCTATTTTCAAATCAATCCGAGTTGACTCTCAAATTGTATTGGGATTATATACTGTACCAGATGCGAAGATAAAGTTTTCACGGTCAAACTTGATGTCATACAAGTCTCAGATCACGCTCACTTTTTGCTGTAATTAGTCGGAACGCAATTTGTGATCAAAATTTAATTAATTCGAGCACATAAGTTATGTGCTCGAATTAATTCAACTTTAATCAAAAATTGCGTTCCGACTAATAACAGCAAAAAGTGAGCGTGATCTTAGACTTGTATGTGACGTAACCCCCTTGACTATTAAATTCTTATGCGATTAATAGTACAATCATTGTACTACAATGAATATACTGCAATGAATAAGTAGCAAATATTTAACATTCCGAAAGTGTCTAACATTTATGGAAACAATGAACAATTATGTGTAAATAACGATTGTATGATTCAGCGAAAAAGTAAAAGTCGACTAAAATTGACACTATCAAACAATAATTCATCATTCCCGCCGATATACAAAATTGTTCCTCCAAAAATCTTCGACAAAAAATGCAGACCAATTAAAACCTCACAAAGCAAATCAAATATATCTCTGAATATCATATCGGCAAATGATTGTACTTTTGGTAAATATATATTTCAATACTGGAATGGTCAGAAAATCGTAAATTTCGAATTTGAAATAAATGAAATTACTAAAGCAACAACACAAAGCAATGAAAATAATTCAGAAAAAGATATTTGTAATCGCTTGAAGTGCAAAAATGGCTTTATAAAAGAACCCACGGAAAATAGAGACGGTTGTCAGAAATCAAGTGATTGCAACATTGGTGGTATCAGGTAAATAATAGAAATGTGACTTATCTCTTTTCAATTAAAACAGGCCCACCGGTTTTTGTCTTTTTTTGCACAACTTTTGCATGTTTTTTAGAAAAGGTCTTATTATATGGACTAATTATTGGTAACCAATATAATTTTTATTGAAATTTGCAGAAATAGTGATCTACACCATCATTTGGATTCCTTATAAGCTTTATTATAGCCTATAACTTTAGGCTATAAAATCTTAAATGACCGGCTTTCTCTGCAATTAGCTATATTAGATCATCCAGTAAAATCTAATATGATATACAACAAGAGTTTCCCTAACCTGAATGGAGCGATATCAAGGAGTATACCATCTCTATTGATTTTCATGATACTTGAGGCGTTGATCCATATGCCATACCTATTTTATATTATTAATAGGGCTGAAAGAAAGAATAGCGGCTTCATGAGTCTAGAAGGGAGTTTAGGAGTGTTATGTGGCTTCTCACCACATCATTGATTTAACAAATCATATAGATTACATTATAGCCAGAGAAAGCCGTTTTGATCTATATTTATCTGATACTAAAGTATCAGTGTATGAGTTATTTGGTTTCTAAACTTTGTAGATATGATAGCTTTTTCTGAACCTAGCAGGTATGGCGATCGTGAATTATTCAAAATCACGAAAATGTTATTCTTAAGTAAAATGTTTTCAAACTTGTTTAAAACAATGTGTTAAAAATGTGTTTACTTTAAATTTATAAAAATGACTAAAACTATGATTATATAATCAAATCGAACTAGATAAGTATTTTAAGGGTGCATAAACCCGGCAGACTTGGAGTCTTTATATACTACAAAATATAATCAGTTATATTTTTTATGCTCTATTATAGTTAGCTGACATATAATATTTCTTAGCTGATCATTATTTTATTCATTAGGAAAGATTGATTCGATTTCATTTTGAAATCCTAAAATTTCAAAAAAATTCAAACATTATGAAAATTTTCCGCATTTTTTGACCAATTTTTTTTGTTTTGTCTTATTTAAACGTGGGTAAAACCCTGAAAATACCCATTTAGTCTTTTTTCAAAACAACGCCTACTATTTTCTGACAGCCTTTGAAAAATCAAAAATCTTTATTTTTAATCTTTGTCAACTTTTTTGAGAATATTTATGAAATTTTTCCGNTAATTTATATGATACAAAGTATCAGTGTATGAGTTAATTTGGTTTCCAAACTTTGTTAGATAATGATAGCTTTTTCTGGAACATAGCACGGATGCGACGTTAATTAATATCAGAAATCACGAAAATGTTAATTTTAAGTAAAATGTGTTCAAACTTGTGTTAAACAATGTGTTAAAAAATGTGTTAAACTTAAAATTTATAAAAAATGACTAAAATCTATGATTATGATAATAAATCGAAAGCTAAGATAAGTATATTTTAAGGGGGTGCCATAAACCCGGCAGACTGGAGTCGTTATAACTTACAAAAATAATAAGTCAGTATATTTTTTAATGCTTATTATAGTTAGCTGAACCGATATAAATATGTTTTAGCTTGATAAAATTATTTTTATCCATTTTAGGAAAAATTTGAGTTCGAGTTTTTATTTTTGAAATCGTAAAAATTTCAAAAAAATTCAAACTATTATGAAAATTTTCCGCATTTTTTGTAAAAAAATTTTTTTGTTTTGTTTATTTAAATTTGTGGGTAAAAACCGAAAAAAAACAACTTTAACTTTTTTCAGAAACGCCTACATATTTTCTGAAAGCCGTTTGAAAAATCATATAATCTTTATTTTTCATCTTTAGTGGAATTTTTTGGAAATATTATGAAATTTTTCGCAAATCATGTCCAAAATGTTTAATTTGTAGTTTTTCGAATTCCTTATAAAAAGGAGGTGGAATCATTCATTTAATTTTTTTGTATCTATTAAATCTTCGTATGTCAACTAATGAGTTGGTCGCGCGATTATCATTTCTAAACTATGGCCCATAGTCTATGGGTGAAATTTTTAACACTTGGCTGTACACTCGATAAGTGCCATTCGGCACTAAATTTTTTAAAATTTTATGGTGGTGAAAAATTTCCAATAAAATTGCGGGTGTTATAGGCGTCATTTTTTGTGATAGTCAGAACATTTTTTAATATCAAAACGCAATTGAAGGTCAATTTTTATCTCAAAAAAAGTTGTTTTTCTCTACTTTTTGGCATTTTTGACCATTTTTCATGGAAAAAAANTTTGATATCGAAGAAATTTTTTAATGTGCAGAATTAAAACAAGACTTTTTAGCGCATAACACCCGAAAATGTCTGAAGTTTATTAATATCGTCTTCGAAATAAATTCTGTAGTCGGGTTTAGTTGGAAATGGATGTACAGTGAAAAGTGTTTTTTTATATTTTCCCAGATAATTAGTTATGTTAAGAAATTTAAAATATAAACGTTCGCAAGAATGAACACTTTAATTAAAGAAAAAAATTAATTTTCACATTTTTTTCTTTCATATATCGCTCGGAAAAATGTACCAATCTGCAGGACTTATGGCACCCCCTTAAAATAATGAATTTATAACCACAATATTGTTGGTAAAAAGAAATGATACGGCCAGTTTTTGTCTGCCTAACGTTAAGTACTAGTTTTCCGAACTTTAATTTTAATAAAATTTTCGTAAAATTTTATTTGTAACAATTATATTTAATTGAGATGTACACATAAAACAACAAATGAAACAACTTGTGTTTGTGATCCAAGTATATTTGGTCAATATTGTGGTAGAACTAATAAAGCCATGCCAATGCCAGATTTCAATGAAACGCAAAAAATTACGACATCAACTGATCCTCAAAGAAACCGATTAATTATTATTAATTATTATTAATTATTATTAATTATTATTAATTATTATTAATTATTATTAATTATTATTAATTATTATTAATTATTATTAATTATTATTAATTATTATTAATTATTATTAATTAT